>PVIW01003851.1:0-152893 GCA_004026585.1 Noctilio leporinus | reverse complement strand
TGGTGCAGCCACTGTGGAAAACAGTATGGGGTTTCCTTAAAAAACTAAAAATGGAACTGCCTTTTGATCCAGCCATTCCACTACTTGGACTATACCCAAAGAAGCCTGAGACACCAATTCATAAGAACCTATGCACACCTATGTTCATAGCGGCACTATTTACAATAGCCAGGTGCTAGAAACAGCCTAAGTGCCCATCAGTGGATGATTGGATCAAAAAACTTTGGTACATTTACACAATGGAATTCTATATGGAAGAAAGAAAGAAGGAACTTGTACCCTTTGCAACAACATGGATGGAACTGGAGAGTGTTATGCTTAGTGAAATAAGCCAGTCAGTGAAGGACAGGTATCATATGATCTCACCCATTACGGGACAATAATGAGCAAAACTAACAACAAGCAAAACAGAACCAAGTGTATGAATACAAGGAATAGGCCTGCAGTGGTCAGGGGGAAAGGCGTTGGGGGGAGCGGGGAGGCAGAGGCAAAGAAGGGGAGCAGCTTAGACAAGAACCTAGTATAAAGGAACCATGGACATGGACAACAGGTGGGATTGACTTTGGGGGGAAAGGGTGGGTGGGGAGGGGGACAGAGGGGAGCAAAAAAGGGATGGATGTAATACAACAACAATAAAATTAAAAAAAAAAGGAAAAAGAGAAAAAAGACACAAATTACTAATAATATGAATGGTATCATTATTGACCAAAAAATAATAAAACAAGATATGGAATATTATAAACAACTCTATGTCAATGAATTTGATGACTTAGAAAATAAACTTATTTCTTTAAAAAATACAATATATCTAAAGATATAAAATATTAAAACTCAGTCAAGGAGAAATTGAAAACTCTTTTAAAGAAATAAAAATTTTATTTAAAAATCTTCCCACAAAAAGTCAGGTCATAGGTGAATTCTAGAAAATGGTAAAGAAAGAAATAATACTTATTCTACTAAACTCAAGTATGAAGCCAGCATCAGCATCACCTTGATGCTATTATATGACAAACATACTAGAAGAAATAAAACTGTATGTAGTAATATACTTTTTAAGAAATTAGGTGCAAACATTTCAACAAAATATTTAAGTCAAGGAAACATGACTTACCATTCCCCTCACCTGAGTCTGTGCAGGGCAGATCTGTAGAAGACCAAAAGCTTAGCTAAAGGCCAGACCTCCTCATGTCATGTTGACCTAAAGGGAAATGGGGATGAGGGACTCTCACATTAGAAGGGACCTTTCTATACCTTAGTAGGTCCCTCCAGTTCCTAGTGGTGACTATTCATCAAAGATTCAAAAGAGGAGCAAATGGCCCCGTGCCTGTGTACAAGAAGCTCCTGGTATACCTTTGTTGTGTTGACTGTAGGAAGCATGGTGGGTGTAGTAGGAAGTCACTGGCACACAATGACCAGAAACACACATACAAAGGCCAAGCTGATGACACAGAGATCAGATGACTTTCTGTTTTGGTGGAGACCCATTATCTGTTCCTGATTTGTTTTAACAAGTTAAACCTTGTTTGGCTCCAATAACTTATTAAAACAGGCTCTATTCTCTGAAAGTGATGTTTGTGTTGACATCTTGAGTGCCCTTCATACCTTGGTCATGTTTTTTTTTTTTGTTTTTTAATTTATTTACCTGATCATGAACTCTGAGCTGTTTCCTATTGCCTACTGTTCTTTCCCTCCATAATTGATATACATTGTCATTATTCCCATTGTGAATTAACTTTCTCTAAATTAAAATCCTTCCATCCCACCTAAACAATGAGCTCAGAAGATAGCTCTGAGGACACCTCATATCTTGGCACATCCCCTGGGCCATGCTGTCCAGGAGTTTTACCTAGAGATGTCATGTTCCCCCATGCTGTCTGAACTTCCTGGATATTCAGGTCTCAGAGTTAATGCATCATAGCCTTGAAAGAACCTTCAGAGACCGGACCTACCAATGGTGCCTAAAAATGAATACAGTGCACTCTATATTAACATCAGACTCTGTGGCAGTGGGAACAAGGACCAAAACAGTACTCCTGAACTCACTAACGCTGACCCCATTTGATGCACACAAATTTGCTCCTTCAGACCCATGTTCCTGGGCAGTTAGAGGAATTCATCACCACCATTCAATTTCTTAATATATTTGGGGGACCATGTGTGCTCCCCTAACTGCATGACTTTAAAGGTAGGCTTAATTTATGGGATTCTAGCCTGGAGTGACAGGGAAGGTGGAGAAAGGTGCATTCTACATCTGCAGCACTGAGACACCCCTGAGGCAAACACACCATACATCTGTAAGACTTGTCAGAGGTGCATGATATACTCTTCACCTTATTTACTTCTTCTCGCCTTCTTCTTATTTCCTTTGGCAGAAGAGGTAGATAACAACCCTTATACTAGCAAGTTTCCAGGTTTTGTACAGAAACTGATGTAAATGATTGTCCTGGCCACACCCACTCCAACCCACATTGTGGAGAGAGCAAACCAGCCCCTGTGCCAAGGAAAACCCAGCAGTTTAGCTGAGATGCAAGGAAGGTTGACCAGGCAGGTGAACCAGTGCCAGCCTTACCTGTCAGGCTCCCAGCTTGGGTAAATCCTGTACTGCTGACAGAAGAGAGTCCTCCATGGCTTCCATGTCCAGCTGGAACCAATGTACCAGATAATGCTGACCCAACCTTTACATCAAGTAAACTTGATTCTCAGGTGAATTTATCAGGTAAGAGAGCCTACACATTAGAAAAAAGCCTGAACCACTGTCATCATTGGTTGCAGTTAGAGTTATTGTCAGTAATGGGTTCTAATTTGAAAAATGGTAATGGGGTGGACATTTGCTGGAAGAAAGCCCTACCGTTGGAATGAGGCCAATTGGAATATGTCATGGTGTTCCCTGGATAAGTCTCTCAAGTGAGAAATAGGTTTTTCTAGGAAAATGATGCAAAGAAATAGGGAAACTATAGCTTGGGGTGGCAGGTCAACCTCCAGCCATCGTTGCCTAAAGTGATTGCAGTCTCATAGAAGCAACCAGCAAAATAGAGTAGACCTCTGTTACAATTCTTTTATTTCTAGTAAGGTGCTTAAACTACAGAGTTGATCCTTGTTCTCACTAGTCCAGGTGGTGTCAGAGGTCACCAGCCCTGGGGAATTTCTCTCATGGAAAAATTCAGCACCTTGTTGGCCTGCCCTGGTTGATGCGTGTTTTCAGCATCAGACAAAGTTAAGACCAGTAAATCCAAGGTGGCCGGCAGAACCAACCCAGGGAGAACATTCACCTTCATGGCCCCAAGCATCCGCTGGAAGCTAAATCCTAAATTTGTGTCTTCCCCATTCACCATGGCAACACTTGACACCCTTTGTCCTTACCCCATCAAGTCCACTGAACTCTGTGGCCCTGAGCTGCATTTGCTCCAGGGCCTAGACTGGAGGAGATGATCTGGGAAAGCACACAGGTCTTAGCCCAATGGGAAACCCTCCAGGATAGGATAACACTTACCTAAGACTTTGACTCAGCTAATCCTCCATACAAGTTCTAACAACTTACTCACCATTTTCCTTTAGGCAAATCTGAAAATAGCTGAGCACACTAAACCTCAACCAGCCTACTTACTTTAGCAGGTGGCAGGGGCAGAAATATCTGTCCAAACTGGGGAGATTTACATTTCATGAGAAAGAAAAGGAATTTGAATGTGAGTATATTTTTGCCTGATTTGCCCACCAAGAGAGGATCTTCTTATCCCTCTCAAATGACGGAGGGAGGAGGCTGGTCCACATCTCACCCCTTGCCCAGTAGTGCGGGATCCTGTTCATCTGTGCTAATGGTGGAATGTCCTTCATGAAGTACCTCCCTCTCTCCCTCTGACATAAATCAACATCATGTGTAAATTGAGATCCTATTTTAATTGGCAGACAATACAATTTTAAACAGATTGAGAATAGGATTAACATATAGTTATCATGTTGTGTTTTGATTTCTACAATGTTGAGTTCTTGTGAGGGTTCCTCAGGAAATACCTATTTTATATGTGGAACAAGCCCCAACTGAGATTTCACTAAAAACAACTTGACATTACTCAAACAGTATTTTCTTATTAACCAACAAGAACAATTAGGAAATGTTTCAAGTAAATTCAATCTCTGTGCTTGAATACACCTTGTTCATTGTCCTATGTCAACAAGTAGAGGCTGTTATTTTAGAGTGATTTCCATATGTTAATTTACTGAGTCCCCTATCTGAAAGACTAGTTTCCTGACTGTTAATTTCAGTTGACAGGGAATAGTTTGCTTTTCATTCTCTGCAAAATAATGTATTGTTGCAAAGTGATTTATAATAAATAGTATCTAGGAAAGAACTACAATACTGATTGGTTTTGACAACCAAAAATGCATTATTAATGAAATAATAATATTGGCAGCATCTTGGATGCAAGCAGATTGTGTAGAGTTTATTTTTCTGTTCAGAATCTAGATCCCTGCTCTCCATTCAGAGCTTCTTTGAGATGGATGATCATTGCTGAGAATGCAGAGGCGCACACGTGCTATGTCAAGTTCAAGTGTGCCTGCAATGAATAGTGATTGTTTTTGCTTTAAACCGTGGCTAATATTGTATTTCCTAAGCATTATTTTTTAGCTTTACTTAACTCAGTAAACCTTGATTATCCTAAATCAAAAGTCCCTCAAATCACACAATCTATAACTAATAAAGATATTTTTTTAATGTCTGCTATTTCTAGAAAGTAATATAAAGTCAATACATAATGCAGTGTATTCCATCCTTAGCTAACTCCAAATTACAGCAAGCAGAGAGATGGAATAATGTAACAAAACCTGAAGTACAACTCTACATGATATCAATTTGTATGATGCAAGCAGGGAAAGATCAGTAATGTATCCCAACATAGCCCTGCAATAGACCTTCAGTTGTGCAAAGCTACAGAAAACTCTTCTGATTGGATTACATAGTAAACTATTTCACATTTGAAGCATAGTAATTATACCAAACAGTATTTTATTTTATCTATTCACTCCAATTTCTGTTACTTAATTCCCTGAAATATTTGTGCTTCCAGTCAAATTATACTTTGTATAAAGTGCTGGCCTCCATTGTTGTTGGCTCCTATATTAATTGTGGTATGAACTTTATTGAATTTACTGAAGTGCTTTGCTGGATAGTCTCCAAACACTAACAGGCAAATGAAATTAAATAGAAAGGGTCAGTTATATTTAAGAGCATCATGTAAGTGCTTTAGAGACCGGGTATAATTAAAGAGGCTGTAAACTAAAACGCAAGTGCAAATGTCACTCTCACCTGAGCGTGCCCACGATTTGAGCAGAATTCATCACAGAACAGGGCATCTGCCACAGAATGGAAGGGGATGTTTGATGGAAGGTGGGCTTTCACACAGTTTATCTGCAGCCTGGAGAACTCTGGATGTGGGTGTAAAGACTGGAGAGTGAGTTCCACTCTTTCCACAGGAGCTAAACCTCCAGCTGGATATAGGAGTGTCCTGTGTGCCCTGAGCCATGTGTGAAAGTGTTATCCAAGGTTTCTACCCAATGGTGCCTTGTCCACACAACATCAGCTGCTGTAAACACTGAAAATGCAAACTCCTTAAGCTATCTCTTGTATCATAATGCCATTACCTAGGGAATTGCATTCCTGCCTTGTTCACCTAGTTCCCAGGCCCTAATAAATGCCTAGAACATAGTGAACATTTAAAAAACAAAACAAAAACAAAACAAAACAAACTACATGGGTGAAAGAGCAAACAAATGGCTAAGGGACAAGAAGGAAAAATCATTTTTGCAAAATGGAGAAGTACCTCCATATTCCTATCAATTGTGTTTTGTTATCTGTGTTCTCCTTTTTCTTAGAGAGGGTATCTATTAAAGGGTTTTTCATAGGGCACAGCACATCCAGTTTGGAGGCACTGTTCAGGTATCACTTACTGATGGAAGCAGGCTGTGATTTTTTTTCTTTCTGAGAGATAATCATGATGTCCTGAGCACAGTTAGCTTGGACACACATCCATTAAGTGCTGTTCCTCTAAGACAGTTCTTAATTGCTTGGCCACTGGCAACAGGAAGCTGTTCCATACCTCACTGTCAGCATGGCTGACCTACTACTGAGGCAGTCGGTGGCCCTTTGCCCACAACCTCCAGGACAGGACAGAACCCTACCCTCTGAGCTCAGAGTTCTGAAGATAATGTGAACACCGAGTGTCCCCAAACACAACCAAGCTCTGGAAGAAGTTAAGAAAAGGTGTGATGGGTGAGTATCTCCGTCTGAAGGCTATGACTGGGCTGTACACTGAACAGCTATGGAATTTATGTCCAGAGGTGTGGCTTAAGTGGCCACAAATAAGGAAATGGAGCCAGTATGAAAATTAAGAAGTGAAAGCATAGATCAGGTCACTTGAGACATCAGACATGGAAGACAAGTTTTCTTTCTACATAGAATTAGAATTCCCTTTCTTTAAAAAATATAAGTTACATAAACATCACAGATTACTTATATTACACATGCATATGTTCTATTTTTAAACATTACAACAAAATGTTCTGTGAAAATTCTTAAATCTGTTTGGGGCTGAAGTTCATTCAATTGCTTTGCAACTGCCTGAGCAGGTTAACACGGAAGGGTCAGCAGACGCAGGACCACCAGGAGCTGTGGACCTTGGACGGGGCCTGCCACTGTTCAGGGCTGGGGAGGGCAAAGTGCAACCTCAGAAAAGTTACACCTTTCAGGTGCTTGTTAAATGAACGATAGACTTTGCAGAGGGTGTTCAAGTATACGTTGGAAAAGGTATAGAGAAATGGCTAAAACATTATGTTTTCATCTGTTAACAAATGGCCTCACTGCTGTTAAAGATCCAGTTAGCCCAGGCCACTATTGAGTGCCTACTGTGTGTTCACAGATGACCTAGCAGACAGCCACCTGAAGCCCCTCCTGTCTGGCTGGGGAGACAGTTGGTAGGGTCCTGAGGTTGGCTCTGAGGAGCAAGACCACTTCTAATAGGACTACCTTGGCACCCAGTGATGAACTCTGAAGTGGATGCAGCTTCAGTTTTTGGAGGTGAAGGTGCACTGAATCCAGAATGACATGAGGCAACACACACCTTGGAAGAGGCCCAGCAGGTGCTGTTTGGTGAGAGGAACAGCAGCAGAAGAGCAGGTATAATAAATCAAGCTTTTCATGAATAGAGATGCTCACACAGTTGTAGAGTGTTCCAGAAAAATAAATAACACACAGGGCTTAGGGAGAAGCTTTTCCACTTTTGCCTTGTATTCTTTGTATGTAAACTTTGACCAAAAGCATTCATCAACACCCCTCCAATACAATTAAAGGTAGCCAAAAAATAAAAAACAAAACTATATCACAGATTTGCTACCTGTTCACAACAAACAAAATGGCCTACTGGCTTTGGGTTATCAATTCCCCAATCCACTTGGAAAAATTTACTAAGATGCTCACTTTGCTCCCTAAAACCATCATCCTTCACTGCCTTGTCCCTGAATTTCACCATCCTCAGTCCAATTTTTCTTCTCAACCCTTCAGTGACCCAGGAGGAGGCATGCGACTCAAAGTCCTTTGACAAATGTATTACAACCTAGTATTAGGTGCTATTCAAATAACATGAAACAGAAAAAACTTTGTCTAACTTCACTCTCCTGTGCTGTCACACTCAACAGATTTCAACCATCTTGTTAAAACATGGGATTGCTGTCAGGGTTTCCGTGAGGCAGGCCTGATAGAGCTGGTCACTTGCCGGACACGAGGTCATGTTCAGCAGAAGAAACTTGGGGGACAGCTCTCTCAAAAGTAAGTGTGGTGTAGCAGAAATGTCACTTGTATCCTAGGAAACAAGTGACATGATGCTGGGAACACATCATTAGTCTTCTCTAGTAAGAAGATCGACACTGATTTGAGTATCATTCCATACCGCTCTGTGCACACCCTATCTGATGTGGTATAAATAATAAATATGTGTGACCATGGTTAGTACAGTGCAAGATTTTACTTTCCTTCCCCTATAACAAGGACTACTTTTGAGTTATGTTCTCATTTATTATCAAGTCCATGGCATACGATCTCCTTTTCTTCTCCTGGCTCCAAAACATGTGTTTGTCATAGATGGTGTGGAACATTTGTAATTCTGCACTTTCAAAGTTTGCATCACATGCAAGCACATGTGTGGACACACAACTCTAGACAATGTCTAGTTAACTAAGGCTACAGGACTGAGAAGGATTCAGTGTCACCAAATCAAATGCATTTTGCGATTGACCTATTTGGAGGAAAGAAGAATTACCGAGCAGCATTGGACTCCATCAATGGGTTAATAATTTTATGTGCTATTCTTTTTGAAAGGGCTTATTTAAATGTTTATCAGTTGTGCAGAGTGAACCGTGCTGGTGATTCGCTGGGGACGGCTCATCATTGCCTATGCATGGGAGCGTTGTAGGAAGATTAAAATAACATTGAGTATATTCTGTAAATGAAGGGGAGAACTAACAGAAGTCTCAGGAGTCCATTATAAATTTTAATAATACATCAAGGTAATGTAACTGAATAACCGATCTCTAAGGGAAGAAACACAACATTTGGCTAATATTACAATTTAAATTATGAAAACAAAAAGAGCTTTTAGTTAATCTTGTCTTTCTGCTTTTATTCTTCAGGCTCTTTTTTATTTTCTCTGAATCCAAAACACCATGTAAACAAATAAAAGTACGGGAGAAAATAAACAGTTTGGCATCTCAGTAGATTAATTAATGCGTTTCAGCCTTGGCACCAGTAGGCGAAAATTATGTGCATAAATAATATCACTAATTAAAAAGATGCAGATTAACATGCAAATAATGTTAATGAGGATCTGCCATTCCAGAGTGGATTCGCATAACATCAACAATTTAATGGGTTGGAAGGCTTGTGTTTGCATTACATTAATAAATTTCAAAGACCTTGCATAAAAAAGTTCTGTCGAAGCCACTGTGTCCCACTTGTGACTTGTAAATTCTGTGGGCAGTATCGAGCACTCGTTGGCAGATGCCAAAGTCATTATCTAAAAGACTGTTGAGAGGGTGCCACGTGCCAGCGTGACCAGCTGTTGGGAACTGGGCAGTAGGCACTATCTCCTGCCAATTATTCATATTATTTGGGTAGTCTTGATATTTATTTAAACTGATTAATATTTTGCGCTCTGCATCTTGATCTGGAGGGAAATCACTTTAAGCAAGCAAAGTTAAAAAAAAAAAAAACAAAAAACAAAAAACGCTTATCAGCCTTTGATGTGTCCTGGAAGTTGAATACATAATGGCATTGATTAAATAGACATGACTCCAAACCACAGACAAAAACAGCCTAGTGTCTTCAGTGATGTCACAGAGTGTTGAAATAAAGTATCATGTTGTCAAATGCTGAGCAGATCACAATCCATGGAACTCTGTTTGCAAATGAAAAGGCTCATGTGTTCCTCAGTGCACAGGATGGTGCTCCTGTGTGGGGATTTTTAGGACAGAAAACAGAGATTGAAGGGGTGCCCCAGTGAATCCCTTCCTGAAGCACCTCATTACCTCCATCCATCTCCTTGGGCGGTCCTCATCCTCCTCCGAACCCAGGCCGGAGCCTTGAGCACCAACTGTGATGTATCATGGTGTGCTGGGGCAGTGAGGATGGCAGTTGGCCATGTGAGTCAACAAAGCGTCTATCTTTTGCTGATGAGCTGTCCACACTCACATATTCCAAAGAGAAGCTAGCTGTGAGCATTCCAGGAGGTGTGAGAATGGTCCAGTTGCCTGTCTGCATGGGTCAGAATCAATGTGGTCTGATCAGAGGGCAACTAGCAAGCCCCACTCCAAGTTGATGGATGAGAAGCAAGCTGATGAGGCTCTGAGACAGCTCCCCATGCTGAAGGCGAAAGGCAACAACTGGTCCCCAAAGGTGTTTCAACTTGACCCACTCCCTCCGACCTTCCTGCCACCACATGACCCAATTTTTGTGGCAAGATTCCAAGGTCTACATTCACAATGTGTGTCCACTGACCTCCAGAGGGTTCCTCAGAAGCCAAACAAGGTGGTTCCAGGGATGGAGAGGACTTTCCTTTCTTATTGTGTTGCTGTGGTCCAGCCCTATGTGGTCCTGAAGGTGTGGAGGGTTAGAATTCCAGGGGCCTTGAGAACTGCAAATTTCAAATTTCATCCATATTCTCAATTCTGCCTATTTAGATACCCTCCAGCATAAACAAAACAAAAAACTATAGCTCCTGAAGCTTTGAATGCAACACAATGTGGTTGCTCCCCCAGTTCTGGGGTATGGGATGCTGCCTGATCCTGGTTATCTCATAAACACCCCATATGTGGGCACTAGGAGGGTTCCACACCCCAGAGTCTTGATACATAAATAATGGTGAGCTATGGAAGGGACTTATGTACACAGGTACATAAACATTCAGCCATTTATAAAGCTTCTTCTAGAAGGAATTGCTGTTCACATCTCAGCAATGCCATGTGCTGCTTGTATGGTCATTTGAGGTGAAAGTCAGGAGCAGGAAATATATCCCACCTACCTTTGTACCTATAGCATCTTACAGGTACTGGGCTCTTAGCCTGTGCTTCCAAACGCTGATGAGTGGTAAAGGTAGATCAGCCATGACATTGTACTAGGTATGGTGGTCAGTATAAGTCATTGGCATCTTGGCCATTTAATGAGTATAAATTGTGTGCCAGGCACTACATAGAGCCCTTTTGAGGCACATTCTATTCATTCTCACCACAACCAGGAAGCTAGGAAGTATCTCCCAGGACTCACAGATGCTCTGACTCCCAAGCCACCCAGCCTGCCACAATGTGGCTCTTGGAGTTAAAACCAAGAGGATTAAGAGCCAAAATAATATTATGTGTGCCAATTCCAGGCTAATGTTTCTGTCATGGTTAACTACTTGAGCCATACAAAATCAGCCACTCCCTTAATTTATTTGTCCTAAAGAAAGCATTCATCTATCTCCCATGCCCCACCCCAGATAATAACCTGGATTTAGTTTTACACCTCAAGTTGAGAGAATATTATGCTTTTTTTCATGGGTTTCCAGATTGGCTATAATGAACATATACATATACATACATATATACATAGACATAGACACGAAAGAGTGGCAATTATGAGGTGTATATTTCAAATACACAGACTACAAACTGACAAAAAGATCATTATTGACATATTTGCCAATGTTGTTTAAAGCTTATGATTTTAATGGTTTAGGACACCCCTTTGCACACAGCAAAGATGTTAATGATGAATAAAGGATGGATATTCTGATGGCTATGGGAAAGACTGGATGAAGAGTGCCAAGCATTCTAGCATGCTCTACCACATCCTGTGAGTATCTGAGTAGATGGCAGAAAGTATGGGATTTTCCTTGAAGCTTTTTCAGGAATATCTTCTTTGCATGGGGAGAGAGGACCAATTGGAGAGAAGAGGAGACTAGAGAAAATGGACAAAGGGAATGCTCACTGGCCAAGGAGCCCCACCCTGGCACAGATCACAAAGGGATGCATGTTTGTTGAATGAATGTAAGTTGATAATTCTCTCAGGATCTAGTGTTTTGGCAACTTATCATTGTAAAGAATTATCTCATCAGATGGCCATGTCCCACCCCAGTCCACCTACTCAGAAATTGTTGAGATGTATTTTACCTCAGTATCTCATGCAACAGGCTACTAAAGTAGAAGATGAGGAAAGAAATACTGTCCCAGACAAGGTACTCCTGCTGCATCCTCCAAATACCCACCACCTGGCACTCGGCCTGCCCCACCGTCTCCCAGATGAATGGGACAGAGACTCCCACTTCACAGGTGCTGTCCCTGGAGCTTACATAAACAGGTGGAGGAAAAATCAATCACCAGATGTTCCCACCCTTCCTCCCCAGTGTCCACCCCTTTCCTGAGTCAACACTTTATCTCCATTGTGAGTATGCCCCTCAGATGAGACTCTCTGCAGGATTATTCACAGAAACATTCTCTTAGGCACCTAAAAGGACATTTCATCTTTCACACTATCTGGAGCAAGGCTCCCTGTAACTGAATACATAGCTTCATCCTTTCCCAGCTGCCCCTAACAGAGCCTGACATGCATACAGCCCACTGCAGAGGTGATTCGGCTGTGGAACTGCCTGTCTCCTCTCATATTTTTCCTGAGAAGTTCAGAAACCATCTCATTAAACCTTTGGACTTGGTGTATAGATGACTTTTCTGTTTGCTTGTTGACTTTATGTGTTTTGAAACAAGAGTATCTCATTTTAATCCAGGAAACCTAACCCTCTGCTCAACAGGAACAAAGGAACCAGGCACTTGGGAAAGTTTCCACTTTCCAGTGGGAAGAAGTAAAAGGCATTCCCTTCTTCTTCAACCATGAGTGGGTGTGAGGCAGTTCTACCTGAGCACTCTTTTGTCCTAAGAGGGTTTCTGTCAATGAAAACTATTTTTCAGGCTGCTGCTGCAGCAAAATCTCTACCTTCTTCAAGAAGACCTCCATGGATGCCCTTGCCCTGGACCAGATGGCCCTGCTGTGGCTGCCTACTCCTGGCCTTCTTCCTACGTCAACCAGATTGGAGGAATGATTCCCCCAAACAGTGCCATTAAGCCCCTTGCCATGTTCCCAAAGAAAATACTTTCTATGCACTTTTCTAAAAATATGGACATAAAAACAAACCCCAAAATATAAATACTTTATTTCAAAATTTGTCTATTTTTGTTAGTGTGGCACCATGCTCCCATGTCTGCAGTGGAAACACAACGTTAAAATTGTTCACTGGACTTGAACATAAAGCGATTCAATGTGATTAAGGACCAAAATTTCCCTTAAAGATTTAAATGATCTCAGTTGGCCATCAACATGTCCCAAGTTAGCTAGATGATTCTCAACACTTCATTTCACTAACTACCTTCCAATAAGGCTTAATGAGGTTGGAGCACTGCAAAACCAAGCGTGCCCATGATGCCAACCACCAGGCAGTACTTCTGGGCACAGGATTCTGCACTCCTGCATTGCCTGTCCCCCTGGCCTGAGTGCCTGGGTACCACCTGCACACACTGCTTAAGAGCTGTCACCAGCATCCTCTACCTCCTGCAAGCTGGGAACCCATGGACAATGAGCTTTCGTCCCCATGGCACCCTTATTGTTCACTTTCTGGGGGACAATTCCCACTCAGAGACAATGATTGTTCCTCAGTTGCTCACTTTCTCAGTACTGTATTAGTTAAGCTGGATATATTTTGCTACCCACTGCTGTTACCAGGAAGAAGTGGAATTGTGGAGGTCCTGGAAGCCTATGCATCATTCACACTGAGGATAACTTTGGCTTGTAGTTTGTTATATGTCACCTTTGAAGTTAATATTTTCAATGATAACACAAAGTAGCCACCAAGCATAAGTGTTTCCTGTGTCCCAAACAGTACACTGATCATCATGCACCACTGACAACAAATCTGTGAGAGAGGTGGGTTGACTGCATATTAGAGATGAGCAAACATGATCGAGAGGTCAATTGCTTCTGGTGACAGAGCTACCGTGCAGGAACGCTGGTGGTAGAAATGACATCTAAATCACCTAGGGGCTCAGTCACAGCACTGGGAGAGGCTGTGCATTCATGTAGAACATTTCTGAAACCAGTGTGTTTGGGGGTCAGCCACAGAGAGCCAGGCAACAGGGAGGATGGAGAGTGGAGGGATTGGGATGCATGTGTCAACCAGGAGAGGAATGGAGTGTGGGCCACGCTGGCCACACCATCCTGCCTGGAGGCACAGCTGGCTCTGCCTCTGCATTCTCCAAGTCTCTGCTCAGGGCATCACTCCATCTGACACTCCCTTGCCCTAGCTCTTCCTGTCAAAATCCTTTCCAGTTGATGGGCTCTCATCAAAGGCAAATTCTCCCATGAGGCCTTGAGTGCAGCTAGACATGACCTTGTCTCCTCAAACTTGTAGAGCCCCTGTCATCACTCCAGGGCACCCTGCCCTGCTGCCTTATGTTGTAATTATTGGTTAGCATTTCGACTCAGGTCAACAAATATGTGCCGGGCACTGCTGTGTGCTGGCACTGGTCATGCAGAGTGGAGGAAGAAATGGGCATGGTCTCATCTGTCAGGTGGTTGGCTCTGAGACAGGGAATTCTGCAGGAGCCCCACAGAGATGAACACTGGGCCTGGGCCTTCAGGAAGGGACCCCAGAGTCACAGAAGCCACACCAGTTGGGAAGTTATGCAGTACATCATCCAGATGTGTGATGGGGCAGGGTAGGGTGTTGGGAGCTGAGATGACCCTTTAGCAATGTCCTTCCTTGAGATCGGAGGTCAGACTTTTTGTTCTCATGCTGACCAGTCATTGAATGTTGCTGTCCTGAAGCTACTTCTAACAATGAGTGGAGACATTTCCAGAGAGGGACTAAGCATAGAGTTAGCAGCAGACAATGTCTTTGAAAGTGGGAACAAAGTCAGTCCTGTCACTGGATTTGGTGACACAGCAGCCAGTCTGCCCCCTGCCCTGCTCACAGTCACTATTGCCTTGTACAGATTCCACACCATGAAGAACAGCAGGTTGGGGCATTGTTTTTTGTTCTCCAGGCAGAATTTAGAAGAGGCAGATTAGAAGGGTAATTCGCAGGCTTTGCCCTGCTGCTGGACCCAAAGCTGCAAGTTGGATTTTCTGATTGTACTGCCCATTGCAAAGTCCCCTCACCCTTGGTGACACAGCAGCAAGCCTAGGTGATTTACCTGGAGGGTGGACTTTTAGCCTTACCTGGAGGGTGAACTCACAACCTTATCCTATGTGGTCTTATCTTCTGGTGATCTTGCTCTTCTCAGGTGTGACAGCACCTTTGGTCCACTTACTGTCCAGCTTAGTCTGATGAGTTTCAAAGGTACCTGGGAGGGTTAGCTGGGTGCCAATGGGTCACTCATGTTCCCAGTGGGTCACTCATGTTCCCAGTGGGTAACAGCTGTGTCCCTCTTCCTGGCAAGTCATGACTCCTTTCTTTGCTCTCAGGTATCTTGTCATAAAAGCCCAACTCTCCCATCTGACAGCCAGTGCTAAATGCCTCATGGCAGTCTTATGAGTCTCTATTTGTTCACTATGAGCACTGGGTCCCTAGACCCCACAGCTATAGAAAAGAGAATGCAAATGCTCAGAGGTGGTCACTAGGCATGACTGTCAGACTGGCCACTCTGATTTCCACCCCCAGGATTCTGTTGGGTCTAATTGGTGTCCAGACAGTATCCTGGATGCTGGTGGCCAATCCCCAGAAGGCATATTATAGCTGGCATCTTGGTTGCATCTTCACAAGATTGTTCCTCATCTTTTAGGATGGAACCATGTGAGGACACTGGTGAGTCCTATGACTAGCTTCCCACACTAAAGTTACTTAGCATCAGGTGGGTTGACTGGCCTGAAATGATGTTCATTTGGATCCCATGCAAGTGCGCCAGGCTGTGTGGAGGCCTTAGACAGTAATGCTGGCCGAAGTCCTGCCATCAGGAAAGATAACACCCAACCAAGAATATGAATTAATTCTAGGAAGGAATAATCTCTGTCCTAAGGCTGGAGGAAGTCAATTTGATAAGTCATTCTGTTTGTTTGGTTATCCAATGCCTCCCCCTCAGTGGATGCCTTTGGGTGGACATTAACATGAAACACATGTTACATGTTTCTCACTCCTCTACCAGTCCTGCAGGTTCAGCTATATGCCTCTGTCCAGGTCTCTCTGCATCTCGTTTCTCTCCTGCCAGCCCTTACTAACAAGATGAACCATTTCTTTGCCACTCCCCATGAATCTATATGTATTCTCACCTCAGGACACTTTACTTTCCAAATCAGAAAACCAGGTGTATTGCCTGAGGCTCTGCCCATTGGAAGGATGTTCCCTCACTGATGGCCTTCAGGACCACCCCCGAGGGTGGCTATAATGCAACTACAGTCTTTTTTGGTTTGTACTCACACATACCATTCATGAATCAAGCTCAGCCTTTTTCTTCTTCATCAGATTTTCCTTCCTTAGGTAGCCTTAGATGTGAGCAGAATGAGAAGTGCAGGTACATCATTGGTGGATACACCAGGGTCTGAGCCATCAGCTTTGCAACCTACTAGTTCTCTATAGCCTGGTACTATCTAAACAGGGGTTACTGCTGAATCTACTTAATGGGAGTTGTTGGGTATGATAGATGCAGCTCCTGAGCAATTCTGGCCTCATGGCCCCTTAATATGAGGTTTCCAACTCTACCAGGGACCAAGAGTACTCAGGACATTCTTTCTCATCTATGGTAGAAGGTGGAATTGGGTTCCAGAGCCCTAGAGTCTATGATGAGGTTCTCTTATGGGTCTTAAAATGACCTTCATACAGTGTTACTTTTCCCCAGATATGCCTCTCATGGCACAGGTTCTGCCATCTCATGTGGCCCAAACACAGAGGTGCTTGCATCATGACTGGAGCTTCTTCAGAGCCCTCTCTTCCTCTGAGCCCCACTCAAAGCCAGCAGCCTCTCAGGAAGTCCCCCGGGTGTGGGATATGTCACCTCCAGAAGTTGAAAAGACCCACCAGCTACTGTGTTTCTTTTTTAAGGATGAGAAGTTAAGATGTAATAAGTTTTTCTTCTTTACTCTAAAGAAGATGTCCAGACATACCCCAGACATCCAGACCCTAAAATCTCCTTAACACAGCAGACTCTTAATCTTTGTTGGGATTTCTCCCATCCACCCTCTGAAGCACAAGAAGCTCTTGCTTCCTTATGCTTTTCTGTATTATTAACATACTGTCACTGATGGAGTGGACCATTGATAAGTCCTACAAAATGACCAGATGGTCAGGGCCTCTTCATATTTTATCATAATGGAGTGGGAGAGTAGCATAACCCTGGAGTGAAACCAAAATTATGCATTGTTGCTTGCTTCACATAATGCAACCTGTTTCTGATCCTCCTTTTTGATAAGGATACACAATCATGCATTTTCCAGATCAGCGGCTACGTACCACATGCCTGAACCCATTTACATCTGTTCTAGCAGAGATACCCATCCAGTGCTTCCTTGGCAATCAGGCTCCTCCCTGGCCGAGTTGATGATGTGTCCTCTGGAATATGCCTGATTTTTGTATAATCTAGATAGTGAATTAATTAAGGACACCTTGGGACCACCACCACCTAAACTTCGGTCTTATGGGGGCATTAATCTTTGCCATCCTCCCACTAATCCCAGCTCAATTTGCTGTGTAATTTTGAATGTATTGTTCTGCTTGAGCAGGGCTTCCCCTTGGCCTTCCCCATTATCCCAGCTGACAAAACAGGTCAAGGAACCAGAGTTCACCCTGTTATTCATTTGGGGCTTGTGGAGCCTATCACTGGGTGACACATGGACACAAAATCCCCAGCTTGAGCTGACTCTGACCTGGATTCTATTTTAATACTGACATCCACATGCCTCAACTCTCATAGGACAGCCATGGTGATGCTTCAGGTTCCTGCTATCAGTATCCACTCAAGTTTTGTGATAAGGATCCTCAAAATGCTTGGGTTTCCCTTGCCCAGTGTACAGTTGCCCAAGCAAAGCTCTATATGATTGTCTTGGGAAGGCCTCAGGAAGAGGTCATATATGTCCAGGTGGTGTTGCAGGCTGCTACTCATGGGGACACAGTCTCTTCTTCAATTAATGCACTCTGGGTCTAAAAATCATATCTGAGCTAAGGATCGTGACTTTGTATTGGGGCAATTGCCCACAGCCTTCAGATTATTTTGCCTTGCTTTCCATGTACAGACTGAACAATGCTCTCGTTGGCCACCCTGCTGTCTTGTCCTGGTACACCAGATTTTCTTGACCATCCCCATAGCTCCCTGCAGATAGATGGGCCTCTCCTGGCTCTCACTCCAGCATTACTCAACCTTATGTTAATGACACATACTATAAGTCTGACAAGTAAGCACCATTACCTAACCCTGTCATCCAGGGCTACCTAGGTTCCCAGCAATGAAACATTTCTTAAAAGAGACCAGGTGTAGAGTGGATAGCTACCTCCATGAGTTGCCTTGGGGAACATAGTGGCCTGGCCAGTTTTCTGACTGTGCTTAGCGTATCTGCTCCAATTTGTCTATCCTCTGAGCCTTTTGACCCCTCCTCCACCATCTGCCCTGGAGACGGTTATTTCTACTCCACTTAGTATGGGCCATTGCCTTTTCCAAGCTTTCCACAGCCCATATGGCAGCACATTAGCATTGTCTCCAGGGTGTCTTTGCCAGGGTGTTTAATGCCACTTTGTGGGGCAAGGCCCCTATCTAGATGAAACCTCCCTTATCTAAGTTTACATTCCATGCTCCTTGACGAGTCCCCTTGGGACCCAGCCTCATGCTCAGGCCAGTGTATGCTGGTGGGTCCTGCTGCTCCTTTTGAGAGGTCATATCACACTCAGCTAGCCCCTGGGCAGGTTAGAGGGGGTGAGGCAACACCTAAGTATATGTGCATTTGGGTGTGAGCATGTGCCTGTGTGTATATATGTCTGTGTGTTTTGCAGAGAAGCCACTGCATCATCCTTCATCAAGGTAAGTGCACTTTTAATAGGAATAAGGGTCCAGGAGATGTGGAAATGTGAGATTTTCAAGTACATGATGCTAAGGTAACTATACCTGAGTGTTGTGTCCCATTTCTTACTAATTAGGACAGGGCCTGCACTTGCCTAGCAGGCTTGCTGGAGTTGAATATTTAACCTGTTCTAGACTCTCTTATCCTTCTAAGACCTGGAGCTGAACCACCATTCCTCTGCCTATGATATGTGGCTGAGCAGAGGCTATTTTAATGTAGCAAAAGAACCCCTCTGGCCTTTACACTTTGCCTTAAAGTGGGAATAAGTCAACTCCAGCCTTTCCTGTTTTTCTCTTGGGCATTAAAGGCTTTCTGCATCCACCTTCCAAGTCTCATGTTTGGTCCCACAGTCAGTCTTGGTAGAATCCACTCTACCCTTCTTCTCTGCTCTGTATTTGTGAGGACACAGCATAGAGACACAACTGTTAACTGACTCAAATGTTGAAAGGATAGATACATGACAATGAATGGAGGACAAAGAGATGTCTCCCTAAGAGTCATAAAGATGAATTTCCAAATGAGTCATTTAGCCACAGACAGATGCTTATCAGTTTCTTTTGTTTGATGATTTCCCTTATTCTCCTCACATCAGATCATCTAAACCTTGCCTTCTGTAGGCCTTTATAAATATCACCAAAGCTTCCATGGGCTTCTTTGAGGTGATGGGACAATCTCTTTTCTATCCATGTCAAAAAAAAGTAGCCCTATGTTTTTAATAACATTATTCCCTACTCTACTCTCATTTTGGCATAAGCAAGGGAAATATGTTTGGCTATAGAAGACACTTTGTACATGTTGGTTGATCTTAAATTATGTTTTTATTTTGCTTTTTAAAAACCCTTCCCTCCCCCCAAATCAGCTAAAGTGAAGCTACTTGGAATAAATATTTCACGTGGCCCCCAAGCCTTTTGGATCTCCTGGCACATTTGTTCACGGCTAGGTATCATGAGATGTTTTTTGAATCTATGATGTCAGGGCTGTCCTTCTTTATAACACTGGAGTTATTTCCACCCAAATCCTACTGAGTAGAATTGTCTTTCTATCTTCAAATGACAAAATATTCTTCTTCTCATTTGGCAATAATTTCAACAAAACTGTGCTAGATCTTATTAGCTCTTAGTGGTCCCAGATTTATAACCTAACAAGGTTCATAAGCCATCTAAATTCAATAAAATATAAGAATGTGTCAGGGGTCCCTGAACTCCCAAGATATTCTGGTCAAGACTAGCTGGTCTTCTTCCTGTAGACCCACATTCATCATATTCACCCACTTACCTGGTTTAACCTGGTTCATTTGGAGTCAGAGCTTATCTTAAATGGTAAGGGTGGATCACTTGATAAATTTAAATGTACAGCATGTCAAAGGTATTATATTTGTAACTCTAACAACACTGGGAAGTAGCTTTGCCTCACAGTAGATCTTATCCTACCATGAGAACTCCTGGAAACTGGGGTCCCATATGGAACAGGAACCCTAGTCCACACCCCCTTCCAGACCCTGGTAAAGTCTTTCCTGCTCCCTTACCAGGACTTGAGAGCTAGAAACACCATAGGACTAATACTGTGAATGATCACTTGTCCTCATGGAAGCATTGCAAAGGAACAGAATCATGGAGAGAGAGTATTCCAGAGCAGTTCTCTGCCAAAGACATGACCTTCCCTATGTTCATTCATTCAGCTCTGAGACAAATCTGCATTTTTTAGTAGCCTGGGAAAAGACACACTGTCTCCAAGTCTTTTGTTTATAAAAATATATCACACAGAACACTTTTTCACAGCCTGTGTAGAATTTTAAATTCCTGTTATGAAGCTTTCCTAAGAACAATGACTCCATATAAATGACCCAAAAGACCTGCAAGCTCTCTAACAAAGAATATAAGTGGGAAAAATAAAGTTACTCAGGGCAGTATGGCACAGGCAAACAAAAATAATAATAATATTAACATTTAAAATAAGAGTAAATATTGAAAGTATGCTGAAAGCCAAGTTTGCCAGGTGAAAGTAGAGATAGCCCTGAAAATGAGGAATTTTAATGTCTAGTCTTTATGCTTGTAATGACCAGCTGTGACTTCCTATAAGCCAAGTTCACCATTTGTTTATTTCTTTACTTACATTCCATAAATGACACATTTGGAAAAGTTTTTAATAAAACCCAAGATTTTTCTTCATTCCATATTGTAAAATGATATTCTATGTTCATTATATTTCTAATATATTTACCTAACTAATCCCCAATTTTATTTGAAAAAAAATGAACACTATGGTCTAAAACATAGCAAAATTGGAATGTTTTTCTTTGAAAAGAGATAAATGCTCAGACTTATTTATTTATTTCTTTATTTGATCAAACTGAGCTACAAACCTCATGACTAAAGTATCTTACCATTTCAGGAAGACTAAGGACTCCATAGGACACAGACAGACAATTTTGCACTCTGTAGGAGGCTTTACCCAGGGTGAGGACACCAAGGTGCCAGGGAGGCCCAGTCATCAATGAATGGGGACCGTCATGGCTTTCCTGGTGGCAGAGACATGAATGAGGACCTGGTGGAGGAAGAGGAAGGGCTGTTTGTAAGTGTAGGCTATCTTTGGGGGATGGTCATGGGCTTTCAGGGGGTTCTTACAGAAAGCAGTCACCTCAGGTGCTTACTAGGAGAGGCCAGAGGCAGAACACATGAGGAAATGTCCTTCTTGTATCACCTGAACCCCTGGCCAAGGAGACCTCAGGAATCAGGTGGTCCTATGTTCCTTGTTCCTCTCAGAAGCAGTCACTTTTCAGGGCACACATGCTGACTCCTAGCACAGTACATGACCTCCTCATGCATAAATGATCTGATATAGGAGATGACCCTTGGCATAGTGTATGATACTCCTGGACCAGTAGATGAGCATTGGCACAGAAGATGACCCCTGACCCAATAGATGACCAAGGCTCAGCTCCAAGTAAGTGATGCCCTAACCTTGAGTCCACGCTGATGCTGGGAGGTCCCCAAGCTCCCATCCTGATCAAGCACAGTATCACATGGTATATGTCTTTAACCTTCTTGATTGCTGCCTCAGTTGACCCTCCTTAGCCTCCTCTGCCACATGCTTCAGGTGCTTAGAGGGAAGAAGGCTCTGCATAGAGGGGTGTGAAATTTGGACTATGAGTCCGTCTTACCTGATGAGGAGATGCCATGCTTCCTCCTTCTCCTCCTCCACACACCAACATGTTGGGATTCCTTTTTTAAGATCCCTTTTAAAAATAATTCTATAGCTAAAAATAATAAACTCAAAAATAGCTCACAAAATTCTATTGTGCATATCCCTGATAAAAGTGGTTTATTGTGCAAAGTCAAGTGGACCCTGAACTGCCATGGCATTATAATTTAAACCATGTGGGATTTTATGTTAAAACAAAAAACATTCCAGCAATGTTTTCCCCTTATAACATGAAACTTAATAACCTTCTTCAGGGAATACATAGCAATCTCCCATATTACTTACAATTTCCTCAAACTTTGTCTCACCCAGGGTTCTTCCTATGCTGGGATGGTCTGAGAACAACACCTGCTATAAAGGTTAGCAGCAGAGGGCTGGAGAATGCTTTGGGGGATGCCCAGACTTTATCATGCTTGACTGAGAATGCACAAGAGCTATAGCAAGAAGAAGCACAATGACCTCTTCAGTTGGACACCTCTGCAGCTGGTCAAGAACTTACACGGGGATTTGCTCTGTGCTCTCAAGCATCCTGGGGCTTGAGCAGACAGTGCACAAAAGTATGACGGGAAGATGATGGATGATGGGTCATAAGTCTCATTTCAGCCATACCAAAAAAACATCATGCTCGTATGTTATGATGGTCCACTGGGTGGACAGAATGGGCAGATGTGGGTTGCAGTCTAGGATATGCCACACACACATCCAGGACACAAAGCTCTGTGCAGATAGTGGTTTAAAAGGGCACAGAATCTCTGACTAAAACAAAGTAGGCTATCTGGTTTTGGTGTAATAATATCACTTCATTAAAGGTAGATTCTAGTACAACAACAAAAAAGGTACTTCTTTTAGTTTATAATGAAGGGTGATGCTTTTTTCTTTTCTTTTCCAAGCTTGTCAAAATTAGTTGGTCGTTGGTCCTCCTTAAAATAAAAATATAATATGCAATACAATGTGAAAAGATATCAATAAAATCTTATGGCTCACTCTGGCTGGTGATGCAGTGGATAAGGAACCAGCCTGCAAATCCAGGGGTCACTGGTTTGATTCCCAGCCATGGTGCATGGCCAGGTTGCAGGCCAGGTGTCTAGCCAAGTCTGTGTTTGGGATTGGGTCGGGGGGTGGCCATGCATTGATGTCTTTCTCCCTCTCTCCTTTCCCCTCTCTCTAAAAATAATAAATAAAATCTTTTATAAAAAAGCTTATGGCTCAATGTCATTCCCAGTGGAAAACAGAAGATGTAAAAGGTGTGGAAAGAGAAGAAACTTGATGGGACAGTTCATGCAAGATTGCTAAATACTAAAATAAGCATTTTAAAGTGTTGTTGTGATATTTTCTTTGTTTATTCATCTAATAAATTATCACTAAACATCCAGGTGTTGAAAGTTAAGCTGAAAATTTGGGACACAGTTACGGATGAGTCAAGTTTGGGCTCTGTCTTTATGAACATCCAAGCTAGTGATGAAGACCTATCTGATCTTATGTAAATTCAAGAATAACATAAAATATATAAAATGACAGTTGCGATTAAGGTATTACTACAGAGAATTTTCCTGGTCTGGAAATTGGGAAAGGTTTACTGAAGGAGGAAAGATGATGGAAGCTGAGGTCTGAATAAGCATTGAGAAAGTGAAGTTGCGGGGCACAGCCTTCTGGGCAGAGAAACCAGAACCTAAAAATGGTGTCACTAAAGAATTCTGAGCAAAGTAGGTGAGTACAAGACTCACGTAAATAGGTGGTAGGTAAGGACCAGAGCTTGAGAGAACTGGCAGTTCATGGCATTGGTTTTTATGGAAAGTGTCTAAATGGCAATAATTTGACCCAGAATGTTAATCATCTTGCTGCAAAATGATCAAGCATGAAATGTCACCAGTTAGGAGTCCTGGATCATGGCCCAGGTTAGAGACAAATCAGCACCAACTAAGGTGAGAACCTGAGAGTTGTCAAAAAAATGGACTGGGAGATATTAAAGAGGCAAGAGATTCTAACCCAATGCAGGATTCTGTACAGGGTGAGGGAGATGGACAAATTCAGGACAACTTCTAGGTTTCATCTCAAGGAATAGTATAGTGGCCCCACTTGCCACATCATGGAAGATTTGGGGGAATAAGACAAATGGTCATTTTGAGAAGTGAATGCCTTGGGCATCCTCTAATAGAAGATTCAAATGATACTTGGACAGACTGTTCTAGAGATTAAAGATGTGGTCCAGTTGAGGGTCAGGGATATCCTGGAGCAGTGGCCTCTTTTTTTCTCAACTTTGTTGTGATATAATTGACATAAGAGTTTGTGTAAGTTTAAAGTGTACAGTGTAATGATGTAATTATATATATATATATATATATATATATATATGTAAAATTACAACAAGATTAGTTAACACATCCTTTATACAATTACCACTTTGTTGTTGTTACAGTGAGGAGATTTAAGCTCTATTCTCATAGCAACTTTCAGGTATACAATTCAATGTTATTAACTATAGTCACCATGATACGTATCAGATCCCCAGAACTTATTTATCTTGAAACTGGATGTTTGTACCCTTTGGCCAACATCTCTCTATTTTGCCTACTACCCTCAGGCCTGGTGACTACCAATCTACTTTCTGTTTCCATAAGTTCATTGTTTTAGATTTCACATATAAATGAGATCATACAATGTTAGTCTTTTTCTGGTCTGACTTATTTCACTTAGCACCTTGTCCTCAAAGTCCATCTATATTGTTGCAAATGACAAGATTTTCTTTTGTATCACGGAATAATATTTTCATATCTTGCTTATTGCGAATAATGCTGCAATGAACACAGGGGTGCAGATATCATTCCAAGATAATGATTTTAATTTCTTTGGATATATTCCCAGAAGTATGTATATGTTTAACTTTTTTCTAAGAACTGCCATTCCAATCTCTGCCTCCATGGTCAGGTTGCCTCCTCCTCTGTGTGTCTGGGTCAGATCTCCCTCTTTCTCCTTTTAAGAGTGCATGTGATGACACATGAGATCCACCCAGATAATCTAGGATATTCTTCCTGTATTAAGATCCTTAGTTACATCAGCAAAGTCAACTTTTGCCATATAAGATGCTTGTCATTGTTCCCAGGGATTTAGGTGAGGGTTATCTATTGAGAACCATTTTTAGGTCACTGCATGGACTAAGAGCCAGACACTGGGCTACACTGGGGGAAAGTGTTCAAATCTGGCTCAGCTCCCATCCTCACAGCCTGGTCTCAAGCCTTGTTATTATCATGTGGCCTCCTTGTTGTGATGGTTTCTGCCTGTGAGGCAAAAAGAAACAAACACAGGGCCAAATTAGTTTAGAAAAAGGAGAATCTACTACTTCATCTAACTGAAAGGTCCAAAACTAGTCTGGCTTCAGGCACAGCTGGACTTGTGCTGATGTGTTTCTGTGAGAACACCCCTTCTCTAGGATTTGGTTCTTCTCTGCTCTAGGTGGATATTCCCTGTGGGTCCCCAGCAGACCCAATTTTATGTCATTCCTGCAGCAATTCATCCCACTGGAAAAAAGCTTCTTTGTCACATTACAGCAAGCCATTTGACTGACCCTTATGAGATCAGCCATTGCCATGCGGATGGAAAACCATTCTGGCCACATCTGGGTTCTTTGACCTCAGATAACCCTCAGGGAGAGAGGTACTAGCCCCAGGGATTGGGTAGGGTGAGGGCCCTCCTACACAAAGTACTTGAGATTCTGTTACAGACATTTGGAAAAAAGTGTCCAACTTACTCCTCCCTTTCTCCTTATTCCATTGCATACTGCATAGTGCTAGGAACACCCACGAAGTCCAGTTACATGACTATTTATAAAAAATGTTGAGTAGTGCTACCCCATAGACCCTGCCCCCCAGACTCTGACGTTCAGGTAGAGATGTTGGAAAAGAAGTCATTTCAACTCAAAAATGCCTTTCATTACCAGCAGCAGAAACTAGAAAAATGATGTTATATGGATATGACATAAATTAGCTCAGAGGCAGCTTTCCAGTAGCCCAGGAACAACTACCCTTACATCTGATTGACCACATCAGCCTTGCAGCCATATCATACTGCAAAGGAATCTGGGAAGCGTAGTCTTATTTTTTCTTTCTGCCTTGCCTCCCAGAACAAAACTAGTGTTCTATTATTGAGAGAGGAGAGAATGTCATTGAGGGGTAGCTAGCATTCTCAATTCACAAGCTCTCTTACCTGATTATCTGAATTACCTCATAGTAGGGAACAGGTGAGGTCTGGGCTCAGGCAGGGAGGTTGGGCCAGGCGAGTTGAGTTGCCACCATGACATGGCTGTGGGCACACTCCCTACTCCCACCTGCATAGGCCAGGACAAGTAGGGCCTGCTTTGTCTTCCACTCACCTCAGGAGAGCTCAGAGAGGGAAGTCGAGGCCCAGTGTTAATAAGTAACAGGTTGAAGGGCCTGTAACTCAAAGGTCTCCCCTTCAGGCTCATCAGAGGGATGAGAGGTTTCCAGACAGGAGGAATGTGATGTCAGCTAAGTAGCCTGTTACGATTCTCACCATCTAGTGCCCTACCGCTGTGATGGCTCAATCATGGGTCAACTTGACTGAGCTTGTGGCGGTCACTCAGATATTTGGCTAAATGTTACCATGGGTGGGCCTATGGGGAGTTTCCAGATGAGATTAACATTTTAATCAGTAAAGCAGATGGCCCTCCCCAATGTGGGCATTATCTCCAACCCCTGGAGTATCTGAAACAAACAAAAGGCAGAAGGAGAGAGAATTTACCCTTTCTTCTGCCTAACTGCTGAGCTGGGACATTGGTCTTCTCTTGCCCTTAGACACGGATTGGAACAGCGCCACCAGCTCCCCTGGGTCTCCAGCCTGCCAGCAGTTGATTATGGGGATTTTCATCATTATATGAGCCAATTCTTCATAATAAGTAAGTAAATATATATAATATATATTAATAATTATAATGTAAGCACCATCTTTATCTAGAATCTGGGGAGATACTATGGCAGCCCCAAACCATAGGCATTGATGGAATGAGGTTGAGGTTGGGAGGTTGCAGATTTACTGTTTGCCTTTAAAATGTTTTACTCCAAGTTCAAACAGATGCACTACCTGGGCAGGTGACTGTGTGGCCCCTCACCATTGATCAGGTAAGTTAACCAGGTGCCACAGTAGTTCCTGGAGGAGGTACCTTTGGCAATGGTGGGAATGGAGCCCCCACAAGCAGCTTCAGGCACGGGGAGGTGGTATGGTTAAGGCCAGATCCTGATAGGGAGAGGAGAGGAACACCAGCCCCTGCGGTGCTGGATGAGGTCCCCAGGTTCTCCTCCCCAGCTCTCTAGGCCCATAGCTGAGCTCTCTATAGATGATGACTTGCCTCACAAAGAACCCCCTAGGTCTCTGCAGCCTTGTCTGGGCCTGGTTGACTCCCAGAGCCTCCACATCCTCTGGCTTCCAGTCAGCTGGAGGCAGACTTGGACCTGTTCACATCTCCAGTGAGCTCCTTAGAGTCTTACCAGGGCATCAACAGGAGAGCACCCATTTTAAATATCTTCATTTCATCTGCAACGCATTTGTAAAATGACCCAGAGCCGATTGTGCATCATTGTTTTCAAGGGAAAAAAAACATTGATTTTCTTAATAACTTAATTCATTAATTTTTTTAATCCAGTAAAATTTTTAGGTTTTTCAAAATAATATTAGTTCTCATGTTAAGTTTTCTATGTTCTTAGAGATAAATTCAGAATCACAAGAGATGGGAAATATTTTTTCCAGGACCAAATTGGATTTGGCTTTAAGAAAACGGCATGATAATTCTAGGGAGATCATGGGGTGACTATTATGATAAGTTTCTGAATATTTCAATGAGGTGTATTTTGTATATAATAGTTATAACAAACAAAACTGTTTATTCCACATCAAATTGAAACAAAACATTTTTTTCTTTTTGCCTGTTAGGGTTTGCTTTTGAAACATCAATGATAGTTATTTATTGTATGATGTCATATATACATAACAGTATTGGGGATTTTAAATCAGTACATTAAAACTAAATTGCATTTTATAGCCTTTAAAAGATAAGTGTTGTTACTAAAGTCATGATTATTAAGAATTCAATCTGCAACCCAAGCCCATGTGCTCCCATAAAGATGTAATATTTTTTCTTGATTTTTACTTCTTCACTGCATGTCACTCACTATGGAGGTCAAGCCCAATACCATTCAGGTTTCTTTGTCTCACAGTTGACACTATATTGTCATCAAAACCACACCTCATTTTTTAAAAAGTGATGATTAAACATCCTTCTGTACAAGTGTTACATAATGTCACATAACTATTACTAAGAAGGCCTATTTCCTGTGACCAAAGAGAATAACCTAATTTAAACTAGAAGAACAGACTAGAATGGTTGAACAATCCTTTGCATTTTAAGCAACATTTAATTAGAAACACACTTTAACCACCAAAATGATAAAAATCCAAGAGATTAAAATTTGAGTGTCAATTATCATAAAATTCATCATTGTAATTCTTATTAAAACTCAGTGTTTAGATAGGTAATGATTTTATAATACGCCAATTTGCATGAGGAGCCCGGAGATGGCTTATTATTTCGATTCCACACAATTACAATTCCAGCTCCATACATCAGAGCTCTTAGCAATGTAAAATCACTGCGCTAATTAATAAGCCATTTACTGACTGCAGCTAGTTATGGTGGTCCTGCAGCTGACCTCGCGGAAGACGAGCCATCTCTGAAGTGCCTGTGTGTAGCTACAAACATAATGATGTGCCAGGAGGGAATCATTAAAAATAATTTACACAAGCCTTCATTTACAAGATCTTTTGATAGCATGCTTCCCCCGGAGTTTAGATCCACAGTGCAACCCCTACCATTTGGAAAGTGCCAAGCAGGGGAGTGAAGGAGGATACCTAAGTGGTTAATTAAGAGCCATTCGGACGCCACAAGAGCCTCCTGAAAAATCCCTCTGATGTCTGCTGTGTCAAATGTCTCTCACAGGAAAAGCCACAAGAGGCAGCAGCCATCACAGGCTAATTACTGGGGACGAGGAGCAGCTGAGAATGGTCAGCCACAGAGCTCGATCCCGGGAGCACCCAAGCTCAAGATTGAGCAAAGCAATCTTTTGTGTGGCTGGACCGAAGAGGCAGCGCGATGAGAAAGTGAGGGGTGGGAGGTGACGGAGCTGTTACAGAACGGGTCCTAGGACAATGGCCAGGCATAATGATAACGCTTCTCTTGAAACTTTTGAATTTCCATCTAATTTGTTAAGAAAAGAAATCCAAGGAAATACTTCTTAACAGAAAGGACTTCTTTAGATTCATTCTTAGGGGAATTAAGCAGGCACATGGCAAGTGTTTCACAAAAGCCACCAAGGTAACCAGAGGCATTGCCTCAGTGATACATGGGTGTGTGTGCGTGAAGTTTGTACACACACACACACACACACACACGAATACAGCACAGCAGAAGAAAACAAAGTAGCAAAGTTCTAAAGACCTTTGAGTCGGACAAAATAAGTACTGGTTGATGGCCAAAATATTAGCAAGTCCGCTCTGACTCAATATTGTACAAGAGAGAGGACCTCAGTTGCACACAAGGGCCAGCAACAGCTATCTGAGGAAGCTGTGGGAAGGTGGGTGTTAAGGGCCAGGGACAAGAGGAAGCCTGAGGTTGACACTGTTACCATAAAAAATAGAGCTGGTTCTTTAAAAACTCAAAGATATGAATGGGGCATCTAACTGGCTAGGAGAAGGATGCCTCCACTGCAGAAGTGACCAGTGACAGGTGATGGGTGTCCAGTAGTGTGTGTCTGATGAGACCAGTTATATCGACACATAAGTCACTAAATGTTTGTGCCTAGGTTTCAGCTGCTCATCCATGTACTGGCCTCGGAGTTTAGAAGCACTCATCCCAGGAAGATTTTGTCCAGAAACCAGCCAACCACTTGCATCTGATTGAGGGGGAATGTGTGGATCCAGCGTGTGTATTTGGATGCCAAGTCCGTCAGTAGGTATGATGTTCAGAGTTAGCAGTGGACCGCAGGTTGTATAAACTGTTTATTTCAGAAGCAACACACTGTCTGGACCAAGGAAGCTAGGCCTCTGGAGGTGTTTAGGGTACGGAAATAAAAGCACATTGTGCTAGTCTTTAAATAACGTGTGTGGGTTTCCCAGGCTAAACTCTAAAAGCACTCCGTCTTGAAAATGCTGATAGGTTTATGTATGTCATTAACTGTTGTGAAGTTTGTGCGAAGATGAGCTCAGGCATTTAACTGCAGAATTTTTATTGTAATCCCAGTCTTTTAACACTGGCTTTTGCCATGGAGAAGAGATTCAAATTTAAAGCATCCTTTGAAGTCCAGGCAGTCATCTCCAAGACAAAAGGAAACAAGACAAAAATCAGCCCATGGCCTGTGTGGAATTAATGCCCAGCCCCATGGCAGGGAGACTTTACATGCATGGCCCTTGCATCTTGGCAAGCCCTACTGGGTGTGCAAACATGGGTGTATTTCACCAGTTAGTCAATGTATTTATCCTTCTAGATAATTGTAAGGTGGCCACACTTCTACCTAAAGCAAATGAGAATTATTCTGGTTTGGTATCAGTTTTGTAATAAAAGGAGAGGAATAGTACATAGAGACGCTGTGCATCTAATCCATGTTGTCTTCCATCTGACGGGGGTTTGGGGAGGGTGCCTGGGAAATACCACCGCAATAGCAGGCATGAGCCCTGATGTTCAGAGATAAAATCCAGCCACCCAATCCTTCCTGACCTCGCTCCCACATGACTTTCAAAAAGGTAGATCCCTCAGAAACCGAAGGGTGAATAAATATGTGATTCAGAGTGTCACTTTCTATGTTGAAATATCTGCCAGACTCAGCCAAGAAGGTAAACAGAAACAATTCACCCATAACCCAAAAGGGAAGAATAGAAGAGAAAAGCCAAAACATTAGAAACTTATGGTAGCCAATATAAATAATTTTAATTAAAATAATTCCCTAACCAGTGGAACCCTTAAGCCTTGTGTCTGATGAGAATATGCTCACACTTTTAAAAATTACATACCGTTTTGCTTCAAAAGACAAATGAAATATTCAACACATTAAGGCTTCTATCATAATCTTAACCGTCACCTCTCCACACTTGCGGTTAAAATTGTATTTCCCAGTCTTCTGGATTGCAATACCTGACAGCTCTTACAGGCCAGCTTGCCACCAGCTTTATATAAATACTTTGATATTCCTAGCAGGTCCGCAGAGGAATATCACACTAAAATGTAGTTTCAATTGCATATAAACATCAATTCAGGAAAAAGCTAAGTGACGCTGGTGAGTCTCTTAACTTGTTGATGATTTTATGAATTTGATTGGAAAACTACAGTGTCACACTTATCCATGTATTTGGAGCAATTATTGACCATTAAGCCTCTTTCTATATAATCAAAATTGAAAAGATAGGCTGAAAATGTTTAAACAGTTAGTTTTTGTTTGTGTGTTTGTCTACTTATGAAGCCCAGAAAGGAAATGTATTACGGGCTGTTATCAGTGATGTGGGCTCTCAGTTCTTGAGTTTGGCAAAGGAAGAATTCAGAGCAAAGAACCCAATTGCAAAAGGAAATTTACTTAGCAGGCAAAATGAAAATACACTTGAAGCTAGCAGCAGGCTGCTTCAAGAACTGCCTTGGCCTTTTGCAGAGGATGTCACAGAGGTAGAAGTGAGCCAACAGGGCCATGCTGACCCAGGAAACAAACCACAGAGGAAAAGAAAGGGCCCTTGGAGTTTAGGAGAAAGTAAAGATACCGTTTGAAGAAGGAAGGTGACACATGCTAGAGAGAGAGAGAGAAAGAGAGGGCATGTGCCTGTTGGGTCCTTTGTCTTAAGGATTTTTATCTATTTGTTGTGTAAGGAGATTTTAGGGCAGGTCTCAGGGGAGAATCTCAACAGAACATTCACTAGCTTTCCATGTGTGTCCTTAAATATGCTGATTCATCCAAATGAGTGTATAGGGTCAGAGTCATGGTCTCTACTGACTGGTCAGCACGAGGTTAGGTTAGGGGACCTTTGGCCATTGCATCTGGTCCTGATATCAGTCATGGTGTTGTTTCACCTGCTTCTGCTGCTTTACTAGGCCTGGAGCTGAAACACAACTGAGGCCTAGATATTATCTGTAGTTTGACCAAAACTCTGTTTTCATGGTCAATAGACCTGAGGCTTTGTTCCTAAGATTATCTGATGCTGCTCAGAACATCATTGTCCTGAGGGCTTACTGCATAAGGGAGTGGTAATGCAAGGGGGAAGGAGGCAGGTGAGTCAGGGTGCTGGGTGAGGCCAGTTTGAACCAACTATCTGCCTTAGCTTCCCCATTTCACTTGCCAAGGAATTTTGCTAGCTTCTTCCTCTCCTACCTCAGAATGAGTGAGGAAGATGGACACTTGAAACAAAATTCGTTAGCATCCTAGTTTTCAGGAACAAAGAAAGGCCCCAGTCACTGGAGATGGGGTGGGGGGAAGCGGGGTGAGGAGGGGGTGAGGCAAGGATAAAGAAAATATATGAAACCTTCACCTGGGCAGTAAAACTATCATCTCACCTTCTGAGTCTCTCCCACAATGAAGGGACACTATACTTTCAAGCTGATATTTTGATTTTAAAAATGTCCTTTTTGTGTGAGGCAGCCCCAAGTTCATTGTCAGGCTTTTTAAAGAGGTCAGTGATCTGCAAGGGACAGTTGGGAGCAATAGGTCCAAGGAGAAACCAAGGAAGCCATCCAGGAGGAGGCCCTGGCACTGCTCCACAGACCATGGCTCTCAGCTGACCCCCTGCTCCCTTGCAAGCCCAGGACCACCTGAATCGCGCCTGAGACTGGAGGATCCGCCGTTCTCCATGGGTGCAGACAGTCTTCAAAAAGTTGCAATTAAATGGGAGCAGCAGAGATTACAGGGCGATATTAACTATCATTAAGTGATTTCTGTGTGAATAAGCCAAGCATGCCTTCCCACGTCTAGCTGAAAAGGCTCCTCAAACCTGCAAGTTTAAAGGTAATTTGATAAATACCTGTACTTGTTGGGGTATTTGTCTGACAGACAGACCGCATGTATCACCTTCACAAAGACATCAATGTGGCTAGAAACTCAGAGCTCCCCTTGCCAAGGGACAAGTGCCAGCCTGTCACATGAAACCACACGGATCATCCCAAGAAGGGAGGCGGCGCCTGTCTGCCTTGCTTTAAAGAAATTAGCTCAGTTTTCTAAAAATAATAAACAGAGGTTTCTGGACTTGAGAGACCCACTCATTGACATTGCATGTAAGCTTTTGATCTTTTGTTTTCAGTGCGAGCAGGACATGATATTGGCAATGGAAGGGGCTGCTCCCAGGGCAGGAAAGGCTCGGCAGAGGGCACTGTGGGGGCCACGGCCACAGTGACTCCGCACAGGCAGGCTCAGGCCGCTTGCTGGCGACTCGTGCCTGGCCTGGCTGCATCTGCCCTCAGTGGACCCTGTCACCACCACTGGTGCAGGGGTCAAGCCCTCATTTTGACCCCTGACAGCACCTGAAGCTGGAGCAAGGGTGCTCCTATCTAAGGACAGTAGACTTGGGGGCCACCCAGCCTCTGTGAAAATCCTGGCAGGCAGGATGTAGCCCAGACTGAAATCTAGACACTGGGACGCAGGGTTGGGGCTGGAAGAGACAACTCACTGAGGTTACTTATCACATGCTCTGACTTTAAAAGTCACTTGAAATTATGTAATTCCTTGTGCGAGAACATTTTCAGAACCACAGAGTTGAGACTGCAAACACCTAAAAATGTAACTTGCTAACTTGAACACTGACAAAATACACTACTAAAAATATGTTACAATGAAGTCTCACAAATGAGGTCTTCTAACAATACCTCTCCTATGGAAGCTGCCGCCCATCTTTTTATAACATCATTTAAACCTGATACAGGTTAATTATGAAACACATTTCATTAAATACATTCTATTTTTATGAATGCAGCCCAAAGTGATGGTGGTTTAATTGGACAACCTGGGGCAGCCATTTTTATTTCCTTTCACTTTTATAATTAGCATTCAATTCATGCCCTCTTAATGAGATGAAAATGAAAGTTTCCACATTTAATACCGTGTTTTCATGCTTGCCACGCTTCAGGAGTTTTCCTGAATAAACACCGGTATCAATGAGCCGCCAGAAAGGGCTTCCTTCAGGGGAACGGGGATTCGTGTGCAAAGCTCCCCACACTGTCTACTGTCTGTCTTTGGAAATGGAAGGTGGACACTAAAAGAGGGTCCCCTCAAATCCTCACTGCATCCTGAAGAGAAGCCCAAATATTCCTCTTTTTCAAGGCGCTCTTTCTGTTTGCTCTTTTTAGCGAAAATAAATGAAGTATTTTCAATCTGTGAATAATCTGAAAAATGAAAAGCTCAAACCCAGAATTATCACATTGCTTTGTAAATTCATAGTGATTTTCACAAATCATTGGCTTTGGGCCCCCGCTACATAGACAGGCCTTGGTGAGAAGTCCCTTGAGCTGGTAAGAAACAGGGTCACTTCCCGCATGCCCCCGCCCTGCTCTGGGAAAGCTGTAGTTCTTACTGTTATGTCATTACACGAAACCAACTTTAAAACTATGTTCTCCCTTGGTAAGCCTACCTACCATTTTTATGTGGTTGAAAAATAAACAGCAATAGCAGCTTAAATTCTGAGAAGAGACAAGGTATTATTATTATTATTATTATTATTATTATTATTATTTACATTTTATGGCAAATAGCCCTGATGACCCACTAGCATGACTAAACTGCGGAGAAGATGAACCAAGGGACAAATTCAAGTACAGTTGTGTGATTGGATTTTTTTCTAATGAAAAAAAAAAAAAAATGCACCGTTACTTTTAGGATTATAGCCAGTTACATTGAGGACCATAGCCAGCCCAGGAGCAGCCCCCCACCACACTGGCATTTCCACTTTTCCTCTAAGTTTGTTCCTGGGTTGAGAAAACAGAAAAGTCCACAGCCAATTATTTTAAATTTATTTCTAATATTTCATCAGGACATAAAAATAGTCATCGAAATAACCACTCTCCATCATCCTCTGTGTGGGAGTAGAGAAGACATTGGCAAGAAAAAGAACACGTCTCTCTCCTTCCCAAATCACCAGGCAAATAATTTCTGTGGTGAATTGCATTGGCCACAGTGCCCTGGCAGTAAAATCAGAAGGGACACCAGGACGACTGCTGTTCCAGGTGACAAATTTGCTAATGACAAGTATCTTCCCTTATTGTAAGTTATGAAAATAGATCCAGCACGTGCCCTTATGAGGGTTTAACAACATTCAGGGTACAATTTTTAATGGCAAATGTAGCTTCTTGTCATCATCCAGTTATAAGGAAGCAAGTATTACTAATTGAGGTCAAGAGTTAGTTAGAAAATTAATATAATTACAATTTTCTAAACATTCGTTTTCAGTTCCAGCATTATACATAAGCACATTTGAGAAGGTTTACTTGTGACTCGTAGCTTAAGAAAAAACACCTTAGACTCATAATGCAAACAAGTATCATTTGTCCATCTCAGACACATAAGCAAGTTAACACAGTGATGAGGTGGAGGAGTGTGCAAAGGCAAACACAGTTTATTTTATCCGTAGGTGAATAAATTCTGTGGGAGCATCAATCTCATTAATTGCTGCTCATCATCACATGCACAAAATCACGGCACATTCTATTTTCAGACAATTAAGAAATCACTGTGTAAGGAAAAGTAAAACTTTACAACTACCTTTTTATTTATTTACTTAACAAATATCTCTGGAGAGTATAACCACAAGCATGTTCTACTGTGCTAGGTGCTGTGTGAGACACCAATCTGAACAAGCAATGCTGTTTTCCCTATAAGAAAGGAATATATGCACACAGATGCCCACACAGAATCCTGTGCATACATCACCTGAGACTATACCTGAAAATGCTGACACTGGTCATTACTGAGGTGGGGATTATGAAGAGTTTTCATTTTCTTCATTTTTCTTCTACTTATCTTCTTACTTTCTACAAAGAACAGGGAATTCTTTCTCAACTCACAGAAAGCAGCATAATACAGACTATTTTTAAGAGTGTGGTTCTGTGAACTGCAGTAGGAGTGACGGTGGGGAGGGTGACAAGAAGGCTGAAGGGCCGTCAGGGTCCCAGCACGAGTGTATTTCAAGTGCTCAGTGCTGTTGGAGCATTGTAAAGGACAGTTCGCAGATAGGAACAGGGTGTCTGTGGAGAGGGTCACACTGCTAGACCCAGGAAGTGAGGTTCCTCGTGAAGGTCACCGAACAAGTGAAAAGAATCCTACGTAAAGCCAAGTCCTTCCAGAATCGTATTTTCCCTCTATTATCTCTGATTCCACTGATGGCTTTCTTTTTCCAATTTGACTTTCAAATTTCCCTTACGATATTAAGTCCCAAAAGGAATGATGTCTACTAACTTCAAAATAAAATTTAAAAAACAAAAATTCCAAATCCAAATTAATCAACAAAAATGATCTGGACAAATTTATTTTGCTTTCTCATATTTAAGTGTACTCTTAATGCACGTAAACTTATTATACTTATATTTAAGTGTACTTTTAATTTCCTTTTTTTAAAAAATTTTATTGTTGTTGTATTATATCCATCCTCTTTTTGCTCCCCTCTGTCCCCCTCCCCACCCACCCATTCCCCCCAAAGTCAATCCCCCCTGTTGTCCATGTCCATGGTTCCTTTATACTAGGTTCTTGTTAATTTCCTTTTTTATATATAAAATAATTCTTTCTCTCTCTCTTACCTCCCTCCCCTTTCTATTTTTCTACTTTGACTTTGAAGGAAAAAATAATGTATTTAAAATGAAAAACCTTATACTTTAATTGTTCACAAACACTAGAAACTTTTTTTTTTTTTAAGATTTTATTTCATCATTTTTTTAGAAAGAGGGGAAGGGAGAGAAACAGAGAGGGAGAGAGACATCAATGTATGGTTGCATTTCACCTGCCTCCAGCCACAGACCTGACTGGAGACCTGGTTTGCAACCTGGTTATGTGCCCTGGCTGGGGAATCGAACCTGCGACTTTTGGGTTCGCAGGCCAGCGCCTTATCCACTGTGCTACCAGCCAGGGCATTAGAAATTCTTAATAAATGTTGCCCTGTAGTTACAATTGAATCCACCCTAACCTAGACCAACACTAAAAGGATTTGTACATAAAAGGAGTCAAATGATTATCTTGGACACATTTACACATACATTTGATGGCATCCATAACCTGTGAGTGCTCTTTCCTCCAATGCCAATATTATGACTGAATTCTAGTAAAGTCCTACAAAATTGTTAGGGTAAACCGAAATCAATTTCATCTCTCAGGGATGAGCAGCACATGGGGGGAGGGGGGAGATTGCATTTTAAAAGTAAAGTAAACAAGAAGCTAAACTATTGTGGCATTAAAGGCTTTCGAATATTAAGTTTGGTAAAAATAGAAGCTCGATTATTTTCTATTCCAAGAAAGTATCCAGGACACACCTGCTGACAAGCAAGGACAGCTTTACATAGCCCCAGATACAAGGGGAAGAGATTACTGTTTCTCAAGTCAAAATTCAAGGGACTTTCCAGGTATCCGCACCACTCTTCCCTGGGACCTGACCTATGCAGCAGGTCCATCAAGAAATTCCAGAGGAATGAGCCTGCTTAATTTGGCGACTACCAATGGCTTTCCTCAGCCTGGGCACCTACATCATTATCAATCTAGTCAAAAGGTCTCTAATCCCATTGACTTCTCAGTGTTTTAGAAGACAACCATATATTTATACAAGCTTTATATAGCTTTAAATTCCAATGCATCAAGCCTGTTGGAATGAGTAAGATCCCATTTTATATAAGAATAACCTGAAAGGCTTACAACCTATTTAAATATTGTTATTCAACCAGAAGGCACAGTGTCTTTTACACTGTAAGCTCCTTTAAATCATATAATGAATGCGGTAATGGAAATTAGAATCCCAATATGCATTGCCATGCATCTCTTAATCTACATGTGACTTTAAATGGTACTTTCTGAGAATCTGTTATTTGGTGAAACTTGTTTTGGGCTCAAGAATAAGTATCCTTCAGGATCTGCTGTCGTGATGTCAGACATTTTTTTTTATTATTAGAAGAGGATTTATCAGGCCCCATCCTCCCTCCATTGTTGCAGACTATATAAATAATAATTATTATTATAATAAAGGCATAGGTCATGATAACATATGTGATATTTCCCACCCACCCCCATAAGCCACTGATTTTCCATGAGAAACAAAATAATTAAAAATAAAGGAGTAAAGTGAGACCACACTAATAACAGAACATATTTCTGGTAGTTTGCAGACAGAATGTGCCTTTCCCTCCTATGTTTGGTGTTTTAGTATCACCATTTTAGCCCCTTCATTCTGGAAAATAAGAAATTATGACTTGAGCATTAAAAAGGGAAAAATTAGCAATGTTTCAGAGGCAAAATGACTGCTCCACTACACCCCACTAGAAATAAACCCACACAGTGCCATATTTATTTCTTTATTACACAGCATTAAGGTATTAAGTGAGCACCCATTAAGCTGGCACCATTTTGACAGACACTATGGAAGATGGAAACAGTCTGTCTTGGATAAGCATAAAGTGAGATGCACACACATTTAACAAATAATGAACCCTAAAGGGTGTTTTTGACAATCAAGTTACATAACTTCTAATGTCTTTTTTCATAGACAAAAAAAAGCTGAGTAATGAATAGTAAGTACATAAATACAATTTGGAGAAATTAAATGATGGGACCAGTCTCTCTAATTTTTTGTTTTTATTTTCCTTTCATTTAAGCATGTATAACAATAAATCATTCAACATAGATTGTCTCTCTCCTCTTTATCTTCAAAAAAAAATTTCCTTTCTGCAATAGGAGCTGACTCCAACCTCAGAAAAAAAAAAAAAAAAAATGTCATCATGTCTCGAGTGCTCCATGATGATCACAGGCATCCAGGACTTCAGGTATGTCCTCTGAGGTGGCCACAGGTGGCCTCCCGGGCCAGCTGCAGTGCATGGGCATGTTGGACTCTTGCAGAAGTACAGGGTGGCACTGAAACACCATGCAGGAAAGCCCCTTTCTCCTCCTTTTCAGTTGTGCTTCCTCATAGTGGTTATTGGCGACATCAGAGCCACTTAGGAGAAGAAACGAAGTAAACACTTTAGATCACCCTGCAACTCGAACATGCAAGATTTTCAGTGCAAACTGCACACCAGTCCGATGTATCCATTGAGATTAAGGTTTCACTTTTTGTCTATTTTTCATTCTAAAAATGTCGGGTTCTGGGGTGGGTGGGCCCTGGGTATCTTGGCCAATGGATCCTGAATGAATAACAAAACCCTTGTCCGACTCCTTCGCATCCCAGCCCAACACAAAAGACGGAGAAGAGATAGCACAACCTGGGATCAATTCCATAAGCCTGAGAAGAAGGGAAGAAAATATAAGTTTGACAGGAATTTATAAATACAGCCTTGGTTAAGTATATCATCATTCATAACACCATTAAATCTATTTCAATAAACAAAAACATGCTTTACTTATTCCAGGAATTCTTTGTGAAAGGAAAACATTATGTGAAAAATAAAGTGTTATTGCAAACACAGTTAAAATCTGGAGTGAGGTTCTGAATAAACAAATGAAATTGCAATGGAATATAGTGTGCCTTAGAGCCATTTCTTGACAAAACAGTCATCTTATTTACACGCTTCACAATACCCCACCATGGATGTCGACGGAAAAAAATAAGGAGAAAAATAATTAGCATATTAATCTTTTTTATGCCGCCATCTTTCAGATCCAGAAGACCATGGTGTAATTTAAATCTAAACGCTTTCCTGGCATTAGAATTCATTTTAGATGGGTCAATTGTTCCATAATAAAGGGATAGAAGGTGTACTTCATGCAAGAGATTTATGTTTGCCATTTGTTCATATTCATGTGCGACTGAATACCCTCAATTCAAATGGTGATGGCTGTTCATATCAGTCGGGCGCCAGCCACACAGATCACTAACCGGCAGCAATGAATTTCATTTGCAGGACAAAAAATACGGCGAAATTAACTCCAACAGTTTATTGATTTTTGCTTAACAGAAGCCAGTATAACAGCTCTATTGCCCTCATAATGATTAGTGACAAAAGTTTAATTAAGCAATTATGAAGCCAATAATAGAGTTGTCTGGCCCGCGCAGCTCCAGTCCGCTCAGGACTTATCTCCCTCCTGCACATCAGAGCAGCTGGAATGTGCTTGAGGAGATTAATGTGGAGAACACAGATGCCTACTTTAATTCTGCTTCACCATGCCGTTTGAATGGAGCCGGGAACACAAGCTCCCCTTTATCAAATTACAAGTCCGCTTTTCATGAATATGTAGTTTCAAAAAAAATCTAGTTGTGGCTTCAAGGTGTAATTATAAAGACATACAACAAAAATGACACACAATTCTGTCTTAGTAATCCCTGCTATGAAATATGCATGATAATGTATTACTGAATAAAGACTTAACAACGTTCTAAGAGGCTTTGCCGTTGTACCGTTATCCAAACAATTGGCAGCCTTTTCCAAATGTTATGTGAGATATTGTCTGACCTTACATCTTTGTTTTTCTTCCTCTTAAATGTATTGTCTCAAGCTTATTGTGTGGTTATTTGTCCGTAATGCCATTAAATCCAGCTTCTCCGTTTATAAGAATTCCTAATTTATTATGGATGCTTAAATATGGTAATGGAAAAATGTGAGCTCCTTCCCTGCATTAATCATTTCGTAAAACATCCACCACGTCCGGGCACCTGCAAACCTGGAGAGCAGGAGGCATCTGGGCTGCTCTCCCCATCCGGACAGGTTTGCACGCACTGCCACGCAAGAAGTGTGCTTTGCACACATTCGAAATACCTTCACTCTGCGTCAAGAATCTGGGTTTTTCTGCCTCTGAAGGAGCAAATGATCTTGACCAATTTGCTGGCCCCTTTCTCTCCCTCCAGAAAAAGAAAAAGCTGTGGCACCTCCTTCAAGAAAGAAATCATTTATCCTACCACCCCTAAAAATTCATTTGAGAGGGGGACATCAAACACCAACATGTATGTGGGTAAATGCATAGGTCCAGAAATCCTATTTTCAAACTTTCTACGTGGCAATCTGAGCGGCTCCATTTCATTTAGTAAAACATGAAACAAATTCACCCATGGGTTTTTGTCACAAATAAAATGCGCCTTATCCAAATGATTGTGACTTATTTTATCAAAATCCCCTGAAAAAACATTTGTCTTCCTGGAACTGCCTAGAACAGCTGTTTCCATCTAACAGGCAGCAGCTGGGAAAAGTCAGCAAAAGGTTTCTGGGCAGCCTCAAGACGGCCCGCTGCCTATTTCTTTCCCCAGCCACGGCCTGGGCAGACAACCTGGGTCTCACTGGTGACATGCGCAGTCCTCCTGGGCAGAGGACCTCAGCACAGTCGAATTCTTGCCTGCCAGCTCTGCGTGGTGCCCTGCACCTGTTCAGAAACCATGGCACAGACCATGGGTGCTCACCATCAAGCCCCCACACAGGGAAGGAAGGTGTACCTTGGAGTATTCGACTAAATGTATCCTCCATTTTCTCTTAATATCAGAATGTGTCTGTTTTATTTTTAGCCATTATCTGGGTAACTCTGGAGGGCCTTTTAAAAACCTGTAAACTCCATCAAGAGGCGAGCAGGACAGGAGCATGCTGAGGGGCAGGGGCCAGGCTGCAGCTGGACATGCTTCCCTGCCTCTCATCAGTGCCATATACTGCAGCACGGGCTAAGTCTCAGGGTATTTAAATCTCCGGGAAGTTAAAGCAAGTTTCACAGCGGCTCGGGTCCCTCTGTCACAGCTCCCTGCCTGTGAATGCTGTGGTCAGAGACAACTGTCCCTGTTTATTCCTCCAAGTTGAGAGATCAGGGCAAATGTGGGAGAAATCAGTAACTTCATTTCTCACCTCTTATTGTGTATTAATGAGAGGGTTTTCCTCTGACTTCATCCCACATGGTACCCACAAAGATGATTTTAGAATATAGCCAATATTTGCCTGATGCCACGCCCCAAGACAGGAATAGCAAAACTTACTTGACTAGAAATATATTTTTTAACAATTCCTTTGGAATTTATTAAGGACCATTCAACCTGTAAAGAACTGGGGGGTGGAAATCCCAGGATATTAGAAAGATAACATTATTCTGCTGGAATTTTCAAAAATCTGCCAATAATGCTGAGTCTTCGAAAGCCCAGCAGAGCTTTTTCCTAAAGGTTGAGAAGAAATGGGTCCCTGTGCTGTGCACAGAGAGGACCTGCCCCTGGGTAAATTAATAATAGTACCTTACAAGGATGAATTTTAGGGGCAAAGATTAAACTAGAATAAGCTTTGAAAGACTTCCTCATCAAAGTAATTGTGGCTACATTTTTATCTTTCTCAAATTTCTGAATAGCAAGGTTGAATGGTCACTAAATGTAGGTAAGTTTCTCACAGCATCCAGCTGCTTGCTTCATTTGATTGTTGGATTTTCAAAGAGAAAAATAATATGTCTGCTTTCCTGAAGTCAGTCTATGGAGAGCAGACTACGCTTTCCTTCCGTTCTGAAGGTTGGGATGGGCTCTCTCCACACAGCTTGTTTTCAAGGAACTGCTTTAATAGTTCTGCTGGGGTAAATGTTTAACCATTTAATACTAGCTCAGCCATACCTGTGACAAGTTGTGAATTTTCAGCAAGAGAATGCCATCTTAATTATTCTTTCTTGAGATAATTTACTTGTTCTAAAGATACAAAAGAATGTCATTAATTAAGAGAGATCTCACATGAACATATTATTTTGACAATAATATAAAAAAATGGTCAATGCCTGTGATGTGGAATTTGCTGGTGGCATTTTACGCACTAATGCAGCGCCCTGCACACAATGGTGCAGCAGTTCGGCCATTCACAAAACGCAACTGTGCGCACACTCCGTTACCAGAGCAGCACTGGTAACACAATTAAAAACCCAGGCGCATCCACTTTAAAGTGGAATTGCCTGTCATGTGATAAAACTGTGCTTCCTTTCTGATGCATCTGTTTCTCTCTAATTTAGAAAATATCATGAAGGCTTTTATCTCATAACTGAAATTAACAAAGAGCTCATTTTAGCATGCTGGGTGTGGATAGGACATCTATCCAGTGGCTCTGCCCAGTGCCTGAAGACCACCTGCATGCTTTTCATTCTCACTGCATTTTTTTCACATATTTTTGCTTGCATTTTTTGATTGCCAAGTGATAATTAATGGCAATGTACTCTTATTAGCAAAGGGTTGTAAAAGTAGAAAGACCATTTTAATTTTATATATTCAATCCATCACTTTCCTAGCTGGATGCAAAACCATTCACCTTTGCATATTCACTGAATTTTGTGCCGTGCAGTTCAGGTGGTACGATGAGCTTTAAATCTGCAAATTAAATATTAGGTGCCCCCTATAGTAATACATTAAGCATGATTGGCTTAGGTAATGTGGTGAGTATGTGACAGAAATTATATCAATCCAATATACTTGTTCTTGGGTTCATCCTCCCATATTTTACTGTGAAGAGCAGCAGATGAAAAATACAACTGTTTGCTAATAGGACTCACGTCTTGTTACGGGTGCCGGTTTTCCGTTTTCCGTAACTCACCATGATTACTTTTTTAGAAGCTTTCACTTTCCTCCAGCTGATCCTCCTCTAGTTAGGCAGCATTAATGACACTTCAGTCATCCTGGCTTTCAAGCCAAGTCCTTCCACAGCGAACAGAGAGTTGACATTTCCTGACATTTTCCCAACTAATTACAGGACAAATAATTAAGCATGTTCTCCTATGTAACAAATGAAGGCAAAAGCCGTCTGTCAAGGCTGGTGATTGATGACACTCCGGGAGACTTTATCTGATGGGTCCTGCCATGCGATGGAGGGGAAGCAAATTTATTAGAATGAACAATGCAAATTCTGAGTCATCTTATCCAGTTATGCGCCAAAGCAATATCCATGTCAAGGTGAATGTGACAATGAAAGCAAAATATTTGCATTTTGTGGAGCAGGTTGAAGGGGAAATCAGAGCGAGAAGATGACAGGCCTAATTATTTTGGCTCATACAGGCTAGGACAGCTGTTTCTGGTGTCCTGAACAAGGCTGTCACACAGGTAACTAAATAGGTCTGCATATAAGTCTGTATCCAACACTACTGAGATGTCTACCACTAATGACCAACGCTAATGTTACTGCCATCCCTGAAAAACAGAAAATGTGTCACCGTGCACCTTCTGTGTGGCAGTCAACATTTCGCTACATAATTACTTGTTAGTGAATTAATTCCTATCTGTCAGTATCTATGCCAGTGTCATTTTTAGACCATTACAAAATTATGCCATCACTATAGCAACTGCAAGCACAGTTAAAAGGCAAAGAGTTCATATACCCTGGAAAAGTGCCTAGTTAGGCAGGAGATAATAATGTAGAATCAAGTCACCATTGCCATGCCTACCTTCCCAATGTTCTTTATTTGGATTACATGTTTGATCAATGATGATTAAACAAAATTTCAGGTTTCCTATTTTAATCCATGGCAACTATTTCCTATCATGAAAACCGCAGTCCTCAGTAGTCTCTCTGAGAGAGGGATGCCCACCCACCCCCACCCCTGCCCTGTCAAGTCAATTAATTATGTGCTCAAAAGTGACCTGCCTAGAGCCGCATCCCAGTCCGGAGCCTGTATGCAGATGGCGCGCTTGGGAGCCTCCTGCCTGCCTCCCTCTCCTGCTTTATTCACAAGGAATTTCTGTTGAGTCTGTTTTCAGATTCCTCCCTGTTTCCTTCTGCCTTCCTTTGTGCCTGTTTCTTTCGCTCCTAAGTGCTGCCACACCAAGCTTTCAGCTCCTTTCCCACTTAGCAATTCAAGATGCCATCACACAACCCAATCACTCCTTGCTTTATTCAAATCAGCTGCCACTGGACCCAGATCCTGTCTGCATTAAGAACAATCGGCAACCTTTGGGACCCTAACTGCCCCTGGAGAAATACATTTTTAACATGGGGAAAGGGATAGGGAGGAAGATATCATGAGTTACCCAAAAATTAAAATTAAAAAAAAAAATCCTTTGAATTTTAAATAGGAAAGTAGAAAATGTAAACACTATCCTATAGAAAACCAAATCTATGCTCATTGATTTTTTTTTTCTTTTAATTCATTAAAATGTTACAAGGCAGGGGGATAAATAGCTCCACTAAGCTACCCACATAAATTCATCACGTTTGTCTATAAAACAAGGTCACTTTTGTTAAGTGCAAATATTTTACAAGTCGATTTGAAATGACGTTTGGCAGACGTATGCCTCTAAATGGCATTTTTGGGCCCCAGTGAGGCAATGAAAACATTTCGTAAAGAAGGGAGAACTTGAAAACAGGGACACCAATAAGGTAGGAAGTTCTTTAGAAACACCATCATTTTATTGATTGCTACCTTGATTTTTTGTCTTGAATTGGCTTTTGTTTAATACTCACCGTGAAATGGGGAGGCAGGGGTACATGTTTAGATGCTTGTTATTTGGTGGTCTCTTAATAATGCAGATGGGAAGCAATGGATGAAGATAGGGATTGAGCTAATAATTTCAAGTGGCAGAGGTGATTCCCCCAGCAAGTAAAGATGGAGTTAGACCACAAAGTAAGTTGTGATGGTTACTTAGGGAGGTACGCATATAGGCTGGTGTCTGGTTAGGATGAAGAAATAAGACATGTTTTGGTTTGGGGAAACGCTGAAAGCCCCAATATGTTCAAGTACGGTGCTCACCTCCACTCACTAGCATCACGTAAGAAGAATGCTATGTTGCTTTGCCACCTGTAACGTTTCGGGCAGATCACTAGAACTAAGGTAGTATGTCTAAATCAAGAGGGAGCCTAACTTTCAAGGCAGGCTCTCCAAACATGAAAGTAGAGACATTTAATCTGAGTTCTGCTTAGCAAGGTTAAGCCCGCAGTGCCTCTGGTTACCTCAGATTCCCGAATGGGCAGAAATCAATCATTGCCCTGGAAGGGCCTCTGAGAGCACTCCCTCTGACAGTGCCATTGACCGTTGTTAACACAAAGGCAACAAAGAACAGTGGGGTCTACTTTAAAATCATCCCTGATTTTGCACATTCTTGTGGTTCCTGGGCACCCCATGTACTATCGGAATGCTCATAGCAACACCATGCCTTCTTAGGTGCAGGTCACTGAGCGCTGAACCTGGGAATAGTCTTTCATTTGTTAGAAATTTTTATTTTGCTTAAATTCCACACATAATAACTAACCTCAAGCCAATCAATTTTAAGCAAAAAAAAAAAAAAAAAAAAAAAATCTCTGATTTGTACTTTATGGAGAAATAGCAATGAGTATAAAGGCAGTGTCTATGTCCATGCTGATTGAGAAGCAGGTGTTTAGCCCTGTAAATAATGCGATATCTTGATAGAGATTGTATACAAATTTGATACAAGGAACCAATGAGATAGTTTCTGTCTAATGATCCTAGTCAATGTAATTAATGTATTCTGCTACATTACATTTTAAGAAGTGACCATTGTGTAATACACTTTGAAATATGCACAAGCTAATGGGATAAGATACAAAAATTATTATGCTGACAGTAAATCATATTACATTCCTAATAAGCATTAAGTAGATAACTAGGTCAAAGCAGTATTATCTTAATTGATTTTTCAAAAGAAACCTGACAGAAAAATGTCAATGCTCGAATATTTCTTCATGCATCATTAAAACAAGATTGGCTTTTAACAAAAGAAGAACCCTTCACAGAATTGATTCTTGCTTTGGGCTGCCTGCAAGTGAGTGTATTACATAAAAATCTATACAGGATATTAAAACAACACCGCTCTGCAAGACAGTTACAATTAAAAGCTGACACCCCCGACGTGTCGGCCACAGTGGCTTGCCAGAAAATATAAGGAAGCCTTTCTATCCAGTGAAACCGATGCAGGCGAACCAGACACATCTGCTGTTGGGAAAAAGATGATGATTAGAAGAGTTTCTAATTTCATCCTAACGCCCGTTCCTTACTTGTTTAGAAACTACATAGATATTAGCCAGTCACACAGAATTACTGGGGGGGGTTAATTAGAGAGTGTGCCCTGTGAATCTCCCACATAGTTGTGGACAAGGACATGTTATTGCCACCCTCTGTGTCCCACCTTAGACGGGGACAGGATCACCCCAGTCCACGCTCGTGGACGAAAGGCATGCTATCTCCAAATGCAAGTGAGGCCTCTCCCAACTTGTTCTTGTAACTTCTGGTGAAGTTGAATCATGGCTGCAAGGGGATGATCAAGTTCAACTCTAAGGTGGCTCCTGGCACCAGCATTGGAGGCACTTTGCAGCCATCCCACTCTTGGCTGGATATCAAACTGGCCCTCCCCCTGAGGGTAAGCACCTCTTACCAAATCTCTGTGCTCTATTTTCTCAAATGAAGAACCAGGGGCTTTGGTTCAATTTGCCTAAAGTGGGTCCATGAAGCAAGGGGCACACTGAGCCTGTTATGAACCCCATAAGATGTCCCAGAGGTGCTCTGCACACCACAGAGCCTGGCCAGGCTTCTCCTGAGGGCACCGTCAGCAAGAGGCTCTTTTCTGAAAAGGACTCTTGGTTACAGACGAAGCTTCACTATGAGCAAATTTTAAGCACTGGCAAGAGGTTTGTTGTCCATCAACAGTGCAAATTTTAACACTTGGAGGAGAAAGTGAAGGCAATAATGGATATTGTTTTTGTTTTTAACTCTGGATGGAAGGCAGCTGTAAAGCAGCACACACTTCCTCTAACCCCTCTTCCTTTCCTCCAGGGTGACAAGGCCCCTCCACCCTGTCTTCTTCCTTCTTCCATCACACTCCTGTTTAGAGGACTTACCCCTTGGGCATGATCAAGCATGAGGTTTTGTGTGTGTGCTCACATGTATCCACATGGGAGGAACAGTGGGTTGGGTGGCCTTGAATGGAGGCAAACTTCATTCAACTGAGAATTGGCTTTAGTCAAAGAACCACCATCTTTAGGTAATCAGCAAAAGGGCGAGCAGTTAAGAGCTCTATTCATAACTCTGTGAAGAAGGAATTTGTGTTATCAGGCAAAACTTGGCAGGGTGCTTGATATGGTTTTGGATAATTCATCTTATTTCTGAATAAGGCTGTCTAAGGACTACCATTAACAGTAAGCACTCGGCCCACGAACTGCCTATGTGTGACAAGCATTGAACTTTCCTGAGCTCCACTGTGCATGAAGGCAGCACTGGGACTGCACGCACTTGCAGGGAGATGGTTCTGATGCAGAGGCAAATGTGCTCAAACAAAAGCACTACCTGCTTCTTCTGCTCCAGATCAGTGGCAACGGAAGTTTCTTTCAGAATGATTTTATAGCCATCTTCTAACACATCTTGTGTGATTCCTTGCTAAGGGAGCCTACCAAGTGCCAGGCCCTGGGGATAGGATGAGTGCAGGGCATTGGGGGAAGCCCCTGGATGGCACCCACCAAGCCATGAGGGCCAAGTGGTCCTGTAAGTCCAGTAGGATGGCCAGGAACCTTCATTCATGCCCAGGAAACAAACCAGTTTAGGAATTAACTTCCTCTACTGTTCAGTACCTATGGGCCAATGTAGGCTTATTACTGTGTCATGGAGTGTAATTCCATGTGCAAACTACGAAGGAGCTACAGCGAGGTCTGTATTTCAAATGAGGCAACTGTGGCTCCCGTGGCCAGGACATCACAGTATGGACATGATCTTGGTGCTCTGAGCCTCACTCACAAGGACTTGTTCTGGGAAGTGATGGTTCTTTCCTATCCCCACACCTTGCTGGGACAGAGACATGAAAGGATGGAGCCCTAAGCCCTGAGCCTTGAGCCCTGAGCCCTGTTCTATCACTCACACCTCTCATGCTGGGACCTCTTGAGCTCTCTGGCCCAACCCTTCCTGTCTCAGGCAGGCTCCCCTCTCTCAACCTCCAGGGGAGGAGTGTGCTGCTGAGAATGACCCAGTACTCAAAGCCAGACAGATCCAAGCTGGGATCACATCTTGAACAAGTGGCTTTGCCTCCCTAAGAACCTGTTTTCCCATCCTTAAAATGAGCAAAGGGAGGTTTAGTTGTCAGGATTTCTGTGGGGACGGGGTTTATGCAAACAGAACAGTTACCATATGGTGAGACCAGCCCATTGATAATCTAGCTGCTTCAGTGATTCTCAGCTGGAGGCCACCCCTCATTCCAGAGCTCAAAATCTTCCCACCCTCTGCAGATCAAATGCCTCACATTGACCAGCCAATGCTCTCTCTGTCTTTCCCCAACCCTTCCTTGTGCACAACTGATGCTTTGGACAAGCTGAACTTATCCATTAAAACATAGTAATAAGTAAAATCAATTTACTAATATTAATTAGGTATCAGTATAATAAGTTGCACCTAGGTTTACATTTCCATTTTTGAAGAATTTTTTCCTAATTTTAATAAATGATACTATCTTCATGAAGAGAATTGAGTAATTCTAAAAAGTAATATTTTTCACCCAAGGCCAAGTGTTACTTCATTTAAACTCACTTGTATAGTCTCAGAGCATTAGCATGAAAAAAAATCAGACCTACTGATTATGTAATTGGTGTTATCGTCAGTTTCTTCCCTTTGAACTATAGTTTCAAATTAGTGATAATAAATAGGTGGATTGTTGTTGATTTAATGGAAATTTAATGATACATAGACCAAGCACATTTGGCAGGAAAATAAATTTAAATGTTCGTTGATGTTTTATACACACACAGGTTCACTGGCTACTGCTACCCACTTAGGAAAGGTTACCACAATTCTTTTTTTTTTTTTTTAATTTTTAATTTCAGTGCTCGTGAGTCACATGGCAGAGAACACTATCACAAAAGCTAAAGCTTAATTTTGAAGAGCCTAGATTGTGAGAATTTTAGGTTAAGTCCCAGAGAATAAAGCACAAATTTTATGCAACTGGCAATGGACTAGATATGTAGATACTGACAACAAATTTGTTGCAAATAAAATTGACTTCCTCTCATTCCAAACATGATGCATGGGTGAAATATAATTAGATAGATGATAGATAGATGGATAGATAGATAGAAATAACACATGGCAGACCTCAAAAAGAAGAAAACTAAAATTTCCAGGCATTCTAAACTAAATAAAAGTGCAAAGCCAGGTAAGTGTGGAGTTTTGTGGAATTAACTCAGGAATGCATAGACCCTGACAAAATCCAAGTCTAGAGCCCAGGCACTTAGATTTGGCACACCTATCAGCACAGAAGAGAAGGCCATTCAAGGTAGAACATGTAATAAGAGAGTTTGACATAAAATCAGGCCTCTGGGAAAGCTACTCATTTTATGACTGAAAGGAGTGATGAAGGAAAGGACAAAAACTACCAATCCACTGTCTCAGGAATGCAGCAAGAAAACTCATCACCTGCCTGTTGTGAGACTTGGAACCATCCCTCTCCCAAGAGAAAAAAGTTCAAGCTGTCACCATGGCTGGGTTTAGAATTTGTATACTTGTTGTAAACAATTCCCAAAATGATAAAGTAAAATTTATTTCCATATTGCTAACTTTCCTGGAGCTGTAGGTGAACATACCATTGTCCCAAAATAATATTTTCACATGTTAAGGTATCTGCAATAAACAGGAAAAAGCTTTCACTGATGAAGATGAAGGTAAACTCACAATAAAAATTACAAAACAAAACATGGTTGAAAATCAAAAGATACATAAAAATAACTAGAAGTGTCAATAAACAGTTTGAAAGAGAAAATAATATACTTCAAATTATTATAGCTATAAGAAGGACTAAAACAATACTGGGAAAAAAAAAGACACTAAGGAGAATGAAACAGTTTGAAATGAACCTAATAGAACTTCTACAGGTGAAAATATAATCATTGTCAGTAAAATCATAATAAACTGCAAACCAAATTTAAGTTAGTACCTGAATAAATAAAGGTGATCAGTCCTCAATTTCTCTTACTTGCAAAGGAAAGAACAAATATTTTTTCAATGAAAAGTAACATCATTTAGATCTTCTAAAATATTTTATTCACAATATCTGTATTTACTCAAATATTACCAAATGTTCTGATCAAAATCCATGAGAAAAGTTCTAACAGACTCATAAGTGATCAAGATCTTAAAGTTGTTAGGTAAGGACTATAAAATAACTATAATAATTTTTTTAATAAAAGTTGCAAAGATAAAAAAATAAGGTTAATAAATAAAACATTCACTAGCAGATTGAAATTTGAAAAAAAAATGGAGAAAAATTTACAACCAAGAGCATGATATTAGAAACTAAAACTCAATTGGTGCATTTTATAGCAGATTAACTGAAGGTGGAAGAAAAAGAATTAAACAATTTTAAAAAAGAAGTCAGTGGAAATACCTACACTGAAACAGAGAGAAAGAATTTAAAATAATAAAGAAAAGAATAAAAGTAAAAACTAACACACATGTAATTGGAGATTTAGAGAGAGAAAAATTAAATGTGACAGGAAAAGCATTTGCAGAGACAATGGCTAAGCATTTTTTCAAACTTATGGAAAATATGAACCCACATACTCAAAATGTCTAAGGACTATAGGCAAAATTAACACAAAGAAATTTATATTTAGAAATAGCATAGGAACACTGCTGAAAAGAACTCAAATGACAAAATCTTGCCATAGAATCAACCCAATCTGACAGCTGACTTTTCAACAGTTATGATGGAAGAGAGGTTATAGAGTTGCAGATTTAAATGTGCTGGAAGAAAATTACTGTAAAATTAGAAATCTATAACCAACCAAAATATTCTCCACAAAATAAAGTAAAATAGACATATTTATAGAGAAAATAAACCAGTAAATTTACAACCAAGAGATACACACTTAAAGAAAAAAAAAACAAAAAAAAACATTAAGGAGAGTTCTTTGGGTAAAAGAAATGTGATCCAAAGGGAAAAATAAGGCAACAGGAAGAAATAATGGGCACAGAAAGAACACATGTGTGACTAAAAAGAAATTAATGTTACTGTTGCAATAAGATAGTAATAGTGAAAACATATTGTGGGTACTGCAATAATGTAGAACATTTAAAGTGATATATAGATACATCTTTTACTAGAGTGAAAGATAAGAAAATTGCTTAATAAAAGCATTTAATATAATGCAATTTTAAAAATAAAAGTACACCAAAATTGATAGATTCATACTCTGGCTGGTAGCACAATAGATAAGGGGCCAGCCTTCGATCCCTAAGGTAGCTGGTTTGATTTCCAGCCAGGGCATATAACCAGGTTGCAAGGCAGGTCTCCAGCCAGGTCTGTGGCTGGAGGCAGGTGAAAGGCAACCATACATTGATGTTTCTCTGTTTCTCTCCTTCTCTGCCTCTCTTACTTCCTCTCTTCCTGGAAATAATAAATAAAAATCTTTTTTAAAAAACGTTGATAGATTCAGCAACTAAAATTAGTTATAATTTTTAAAAGATTTAAATGACATAAATGATCAAATTTGATCAACCAAATATTCATAGAACAGTACCTAATTGTTATAACATTCTTATTTCTTCTTTATGTATATCCAACTTTTGAAAATATAATATGCAATGAGATTCAAAAAGCATTTGTAAGTTTAAACATTTTTATATTAGACCACTGTCTATCAATTGCAAAATATCATGAGACAGTAACACAAAATAATAACTAACTAAAACATTTAGAAATTAAAAATTCAAGTCTTAATAACTTATGTCTCAAGAAATTACTATAGAAATCAGAGGATATTTCAAATAACACTGAACAACATACTTAGAGGGGAACTTATCACTTTATTGTTATATACTAAAGAAAGATAAACAGTGGACATTAATGAACTCAAAAAGTTAGAAAAACAAGGTAAAATGAAATTCAAAAAGGAAATTTTTAAAAACTAAGCATACATTTATATAAAAAAACATTAAAAATAAACAGAAAATGTGAACAAAATTAATCTTTTATTAAAAGACTAACAAAATATCCAATCATTTAAAAGGCAAATCAAGAAAAATGCATATTCAAGTAACATTTTGATTATAATGTAAAATATGGCTATAGAGATTTTTTAATCACTCAAAAATTAATTTATACCATTTTATAATTCTAGTATAACCTTGACATCAAAGCCCAAAACAAACAGTAAAAATGTTATAATGATAAAATAATACCTAACTTTTATTCATCTTTTTAATATATGTAAACTTGGGCCTCTCTGTGTGTTTCACATTCATGGATTCAACCAACCTTGGACTGAAAATACCATACCCTCCAAAAAATAAATTCCAGAAAGTTCAAAAGAGCAAAGCTTGAGTTTGCCACAAGATGAGCATTATCTTCACAATCTGAAGCCATGTGATTGAAGCAATGGGACCTATACTGCTCTTGCCTATATGCAAATAGATATTGTATGCAAATACTACACCATTTCATATGAAAGACTCAAGCATCCTTGGCTTTTAGTGTTTGCAGGGGTTCCTGGAACAAATTTCCTTCTCAGATATTGAGGGATGCTTGTATTTATTATAAATTATATATATATTCCTAAATTAAATTCCCACAATTAAAATCTATCAGGATAGAGAAAACATTTGAGATGAAAAAGAATTTCTTAAACATGAAAAAATATGTATAAATCATAAAGAAAATGATAGATAAATCCGGCTCTGTTATCATTTGTGACATTTTATGATAAAAAGTAATTAAAATTAAATACATATTAAGAGAATGTATTTTGACCAAAAAAGATCATTGCACTTAGAAAATATTTAAAACTTTACAAACTTATAACAAATAGACAACTATAAACAATCACAAATGAGAAAGTTGTATATTTTGCAAAATCAATAGGTATTCAACTTCACTATTCAGAGGAATATAAAATAAAATAACTAAATAATATTTTTTCAGAAATTAGCTAGAGATTTGAGCTTAAATCAATGCTGGTAGGAATGTACGTGAGCACACCTGCTTTGCAGAAAAGTTAGACAATACATTATAAAGTAAAAATGATCATAACTTGTTACCTAGAAATTATGTTTCTAAGAATACATTCTGTAGTAATGGGTTTCAATCTTCTGTTGTTGGATCCCATTAAAACCACTATAAAGTCTTATGTACAGATTTATACATGTTTATGCTATGTTTATACAACTATAAAAAGTAACTTCTACATTGTAAATTTTAAATTAAAAATTAAATTGTTACAATCATTTTTAATTTGTCTAATGATATTTAAATAGCACAACAACTACCATCATCCATGATCAGATACATGAATAAGCTTTCTATCTCTCAGAAATGTTTATTGCTCCTAGTAATCTGAATTTATTCTATTCCATTTCCCCAAAGAAATGTATGCTAATTACTAATTTTTCTAGATACCAATCACACCATCATACTGTCCTGCAAAATTTATAAGTGTTACAAATTTTGAATATTTTGTGCTTGTGGGAGTCCAGGTAATAAATATATAGCAGCTAATAATATTTTGACAAAATAAATGACATTGTCCATTAAAATAGAAAATGCTAACTTACTTCCTACATATATGCTTCTGGAATGATCTGTAAGAAAAAATATAGAAACTTTAATTTCTTTTTTCTTGATATTTGGAGAATGTGCAGCTGATTTTTATTACCAAGAATGAAAATCATGATGGAAAGTAACTCTGAAATATAGATTTTTCAGAGCATGTATTTTACCAATTATAATTCTAAACCAAATAGAGGGAAATAAGAACTGATAGAGAGATAGAAAGTAATAAATAGATAAACAAGATTTTAAAAATCTTAAAACCTTGCATACATGTTTTTTTGCTGTGATATATTAGGATTCTACAACCTTTAACACTTTTTATTGACATTATTGGCTGATTTTTGTGGGGAGGCCACAGCAGTATTGCATTCTGACAACAGTATGTATATATAATAGGCAAGATCATAAATATTGATCACCATGCCCATTGTCTCCCTCAGGAAATTCCAACACACATTCTTACTAATTTTATCCTTGGCATAAGGTAGTGAAAGACACTAGTATCTCAAAGTGCTCTTTATTTCTTTTCCTAAAGGATTTTAAATTTCTGATAAATATACCATAGTTAGACTGAGGATGGGAGAGAGTTGCACCCTTATTCATAAAGTGAGGTAAGAAAATTGGACAGAAAGCTAAAAAACAAAAACAAACAAACAAACAAATAGAAAAAGAATAAAATGAGGACAAACAGAAAAATAATAGGTAGAATAAATAGAAAACAAACAAGATGAAAAATTTAAATGCAGCTGTTTATAAAATTACATTAAATATAAATGGTCTAAATTCTCATGAAAAGACAGGGATTGTCAGATTGCATGTAAAAAAATACTCAAATATTTGTTTTCCATAAGAAATTTAATTTAGATATGACATATATAGCTTTAAAACTGAAAACATGGAAAATATATATCATATTAACATTAAGATAGAGTGGTATTTTAATAGTAAATAAAATAGGCTTAGAAAAATAAGTATTAACAGGGATTTTTCAAAAAAGACATTTCACAATGATAATGAAATAAAAACAATTCATCATGACAAAACAGCCATAAACAGATGTACATCAAATAATAGTTTCAAAATCCATGAAGTCTTGACAGACAGAACTGAAGGGAAAAATAAACAAATTTGTAAGTTTGTAGATTTTAGTAATCATTGTTCAGTAACAAATAGAACAAGTACATAAAAAGTCAGCAGTGACATTGAGTGACCAACTTTGGTTGATGTTTATGGGACATCGACCTATCAACAACTAAATACACATTCTTCACAAGTACATGTAGATGATATGCTGGACTGCTAAAAATTTATTTTCAGTAAATTTAAAGGCATTAAAATCATACAGATTATGTTCTCTGATGTCAATAAAATTAACTTAAAAACATAGCATAAAAATCCAGCCTTTTTCTTCTTTACACTCATTGGCTATTTTCCTCCCCACCTCTTTCTGCTCTGGCCACAGTTGCCTTCTTGTTCTTTATTTTTTAATAGGGAGGCCACTATCAGCCCTGAACTTTGTCCTACCACCTTGTCTCCCATATACCAGCACTTTCTAGGACCACCTTTTCTAAAGCCTTCTAACACTACAGCCATCCATCATTGATTAGGGTAAGGGTAAGGGTGAAAAAGATTCCTTTTAGAATTTGCTGGAGTGGTCAAATGTGATGGGTAGCTATCAAGGTTTTGAGAACCCATTCCCCTCACCAGGTCAAGCAAATTATCTTCACAGTATGGAAATGTTGTCAAATGCTGTTTGTTTCAAAATTGTGAAGATTTTGGTGTGAAATGTACACACACCTTAATGTTGAATCCAAAAAAAAGCTCCCAGGTGTCTTCTTGATACACTCTGTCTATGGAAATGAATCATGTGATTACACACCCACATCCCAATGACTGTTTCTTAGCCCAATAATGTGGAACTGGGCATAGCACTGGGGTAGGCACTCTTGATATGTTTTTAAATATGTTATTGTTATATATTCCACAGAGATTTTAGCAAGTTAACTTGTAAGAGTCTGAAGCATGTAACAATTTCTATCTAAAGACAGAAATAATGGAACTTCTCCTAAATTATTTTGAATTTTGTCATAAACAAAAGCATGTTTTCAATCAGTTGTCAAGAGTTAAATATGTATGTATGGGGCCTTTAATTGTTTAAGTCATGTAACAAGTTTGATTTTCAAATCTAATGTTATTCTATCATCTGCTTCCTCTACTACCTAGTTTTCATCAATTAAATCACATTTTATATTCAACATGTTGATACACAATTTTGATTTCAAGAACTGTTGTTGGCATTTACATTAATTTGAAACCATAGTTGTCACAGTCACAGTTAGCCATATGTTCTTCATTGTAACAATAATTGTTTCCTTACATTTGCAATTTTGATTCTTTTCACAATCGACTAGTGGATCTGTTCAGGACTTCATTTTCCCTAATAATTATATAGAATGTACTAATTCTTTAAATACTTAAGACTATCTGTTATTTTTATATTTAAATGACAACCTTACATGGACTACAGGGGGGATTGACTTTGGGGGGAATGGGTGGGTGGGGAGGGGGACAGAGGGGAGCAAAAAGGGGATGGATGTAATACAACAATAAAATTAAAAAAAAAAGAAAAATAAATAAATAAATGACAACCTCAGTTAGTATAGAATTATTGAGAAGAATGTCCTTTCTTATTCATCCCTGGTTTCTGATGTGGCCTTGTGGGGCATTCAAGACCTGCCTGGTATTGGCTTTATTTTCATTTTCTCTGGAAGTTTATAGGATGTTGTTTTCTCTATACTTGAAAATAAAAATGAGCAGAATATGATTAGGCCTAAACATAGTACTTTTTATTTTGACATAATTTATTTTTAAGATACACAGACATCTTTTTTCAGCCCAAGAAAATTTGCTAGATAATTTATTGATAATTGATATTACTATTATTGATATGAGTATATTAATAATTTACTCTGACTTATTAACTGCCATTTTTCATGGTCATAATTCCCCACATGATAGAACTCCTTTCTTTGTCCTTGTCATCTACTGTGTTCATCTACGGTGTTTTGTTTTGTTTTTCCCTAGTCATCCTGAAATCACATGAAGTCTATTTACAGGAACTCTTCCTCTTTCCATGTTGAGTAGGAATTTAATTGCACTATTGACTTTAGGTTTCCATTTATTTTTTTCTCCTCTAATTCAGATTCTCTCATATATGCCTGTTCACCTGGCCTGCCTCTTCCTGTGGCATTGTGCTGTTATTTGCAGCAACTGCACCTTTTTGTCCACTCCCAAGGAAATGATAAAATAAGGAAAAAGAACTCTTTATATAGAATACACCCTTCCAGTACCTATAAGAAGTAACTTATAGAGGTTAGGTTCTTCCTCTTTGCTTTGTGAGAGTACTGTATGTCCCCTCTGTCATAGAAGTTAGTTCAAGGCACACATGTTGACTCTTATTTGGGTTATTCACCTTTGAACCCAGTAGGTAGACTAAAGACTGGTGTGTGCTCACCTGCATGGGCTTTAGTGTACATTCAGCCCTTTTGCCCACTTAGCAGACTCCACACCGCACATCTAAACCAAGAGTATAGGTTTATGCAGGTGGCTAAAAGTTTCAAGGCCTTAAAGTTGTTCTCTGTTGGGTCTAAAGTGAAACCTCTTCTTATTCCCAGTGTGATTTTTCTTACTATTCTGAAGAATTCTACGTGTCCACACATGGTATACAAAAAAGCCATACCTTCCTCCATTTACCCCTACCCCTACAGCCACAGCATGCACTGGTAGGCTAAACTCTTTCTGTATACATACTTGCTGTGTTGGTCAGGGGGCAAAGGGCAGGATTCTGATTGCCTTGGGACACAGTCCTGATAAAAAGAAAGGAACAGACTACCACCTGGTCTCCTAAGCAGAGCCATGACCAGGACCCAGAAGTGAGAGGGGTCATTTAAGTGAGTGCATCCCTCCATGCTGCTCTGGATTCTTTGTCCAAGATGGGATTTCCCAAACCTATGCAACCAATGACACAGTTATGTAAATTCATGCACATAGGATTTCTAGTCTCCTTTTGTTGTATCCCTACCTTCTTGTATATCATCTTGATTATTTCAGTGGCATTTCAGAAAAGAAAATATTGGGCTCTCGTTGTTACATACCAAATTTACTCAGCTTTGTTGTGTTGTTGTTATTTTTTTCCTAATAGCAACATAAACCACTTTAAGAGGAGCTTAATGTGGTTTAAATAGATCAACTCATAATTTTTTTTAGGTTACTATCTTAATTTTATTTCTTATGAATAAAACAATCAATAGAAAAATAATACCATTCTTTTAGTTGTGCAAAATGGAAGTGCAATGTTTTCATCAACTTTGGAGAATTATATTTCATATTACAGTCCATGAGTGCAAAGCCACTGTCTCCCCTCTACCATTCACTCCACTGGTGAGCATACCTTCTGAATAACTGTTTACTGTCTTGGTAATGTGCCAGCCAAGACCAACACTAAGACCCTTGATCCTTCAAGATACTGTCCACCAGTGCTGACCTGACAGGGTTTCTATCATCTTACATGAATGTTCTAAGAACCAGAAATGTATTTGGTGCCAGATCAGACACATCTCTGTTTTTGAAAATCTATGCATTGTATCCAAGTGTGCCAATATATTGAATTTCTGACAGTCTAGGCCTTTGTGCTGGTACAGATGAAAACATCCTCCCACTTGAAGCTCACAGCTCAGCTGCCCAGATAAGCTGAGAAATCAGTGCTCAGTAGTAGGGCAGAGTATATGCTGGAACATTCTCAGGACAGAAGCTTTTGAAAGTGTCAACTCTTATTTAAAGTTGTTGAACCATTATTTTAAGTTTCTGCATGTATTTTTCTCTTAGAAAGCCAGAGCTCATTCCTTCTCAAAATCCATTTCATGGAAGCCTCAATCATGAAATGTTTGACTATTAGCACTGGGAGCGAGGTGCAAAGGTGGAGTTTCCAATCTAACTGTAAAAAATTGTGTGTATCGATAGATAGATAGATAATAGATAGATAGGTAATAAGATTTTCACAGAAATTGCTAAAGCTAGCTTAATTTGTGTAATATTTATGAGCATAAGTTGTCTTAGTTCTATACATATGTATTCAGAATACTATTGAATCTTCATTAATTACTCTTTGTAAATCAATTGGATTTATTTTAAAAATATGATTTTCAACATATATATGTATAGCAATGAGAATAATTACTCCAACAAGATCTGCTATTTATAACTTATATTGATCTACATATTGAAATAAAATGTGGGTAGAGTTTCATTTTTCAAAAATTGTTTAACCAAGTCAACTAGCATAACAGCTTTTGAAAGAAACTATTGTTTAACTTTATTATAGTTCCAGACTTGTTTTCAAAGGTGGCCAGATTGGTTTGCTATTAATGGGACAGGAGCCACAAAGCTCTGCATTTCTAGCATTGATGGGCATTCATGTTTTCCATGGTCCCTATGTTGGGATGGAGCCTCCAGAAGCAAGCACATGTGGTTTTACTGATAACCTGGTACAGAATGTCCTTCTTCATGAGTGCAACATCCAGGTTTGGGGAGGAATCTCGGAGTTAGATGATCCCATCCTTTGCCCTTCTCCGTGCATATGCCCTGTCCCTGGTTTACCACAATTCCTTGGGGAGAAGGGTTTCATTTCCCTGTTCTTTGATTCTAAGTTCAACATGTGGGTTGCTCTGGGTGGTATGTTTGCAGTAATGGATGCAGAGACTTGAAAATGCCAGCATGTTTCTGCCACCTCTCCGATCCTCTGCCATGAAGACATGCCTGGGCAGACTGTTGGAGAGGGACACAAGGAGTAGAGATGAATCACCTCATATCCCACCCAGCTGAGCCATTTCAGATCAGCCAGCAAATGGGTAAACCCAGCTCATTGGCAAAACCAGCTCACCCAGTGCCCCAATGACAGATGTCTCCTGAAGCTGAGCCCAGGTAACCTCAGCCCAGATCAGCCCCCCTAAACCATTCAGACTCAGCACCATCAATGTGCATGTGTCTGCCACTAAGAATCTGGGATTGTTACTATGCAGCACTGTTGGGGTAGGGACACTGCCCCTGCCCACCTCCCTCAGGCTGTAGATCCCCAGGAGGCCGTCCATCAATACGGCCCCTCATTGGAGGATGGCACCTTTATGAAGCCAGGTCTCCAGATGCTCCCTTCACAGGGACTTGAGTCCTCAGCAGAGTTTGCTAGGACAGTAAATGCAGCAGAGCCATATCATCCAGGAAGTTGCCCCAGGGACGTGATTCATCAGCAGCTGGTCCATGAAAACCAGCTGTTGCAGTGGTTTTTTGCCCTTCAAGCCTGATTCTTCCATGAGGCACCACTTATCTTCTAATGGGTAGAAGATAAGTTCTCTGTAGGATTTTTGCAGTCATAGTCTGCTCATTTTGCTTATATCCCAGGAAATCTTAGTGTGGCTTAGTGTGGCTATCATGCACTGTACTGGACCTGAGCATACAGTAATGAGAACACAGGAGAAAGGCCATCCTTTCTTCCATCAGTAAAACTACATGTGCTTGCTTCTGGGGGCTCCATCCCAATATAGGGACCATGGAAAACATGAACACCCATCAATGCTAGAAATGCAGAAAGGGAGTAGTGGGAATCTCCCCCAAATGCCTGGGCTTGACTCTTAGCCCCATCACACCAGGCAATTTTAGGAAAATTATTACTTAACACTTCCTTAATTTCAGTGTTCTCATCAGTAAAGTGGGGTTAATAACAGCATTTATGTAATAGTGGAAAATTGAAACAGAGGAAAATTGTAACCCACACCACCATTCTTTTGACATTGTTTTTCTAAGTGCTACCTGACTAATGTGTAGCTTAGAGATAAATAACATGTTTGTGTAAGAATCCTAGGAACTAACTTCAAAAATACAGATGCTAACCAGGCATCCAAACTCCAGGTTTTCTGACCTTCAACTATGGAGCCAAGATGATGTAAAACCAGGATGAGACACATTGGACCATTACTTGCCATATCAGAATGGACTGCACTTGTCTGCATGTAAAGAACTCCTCAACCCCCTCCCTTCATCTCTATTTTAGTTCCCCTCTCCCTCCTTATAAAAACCTCTACCTGCACTGAAATGGGGAGATGGGCTTTGAGACATGAATGTCCCATCTTCCAGGTTGTCTGTATCTAAAAATGAACCACTTCTGTTTACTTCAGCACCTGCTTCTCAAATATTGTCTCCCATTGTGGCAGACAGCTGGACCTGCATTCAGTTACACTTACTTTAGAAAATTGCTTTAAGGATTCAATGAGACATATAAACAAAATTCTCAGCATATGACTTACGATCATTTTCTCCTCTCCTGCCTGAAGTCTAAGAAAGGAGAAAGAAATTCAACAAAACAACTGGAATGTTTTATTGCTATGATTAAAGTAGTAGCCTCATTATTGGGACCAAGAAAAATGTGGCATGGACTATCTACTCTATGTTTTGGAGATCCAAGAAGACTTCCCGAAGGAAGTGACATCCATCCTGGAAACCAAAAGATGATGTGTGCACTAGTGGGAGAAGCATGTAAGGGAGAGGAACAACTATTGCTGCCAGAGAGAGCCAGAGCTGTGAGACAAGAGAGGATCATTGAAGAAAAGATGGAATTTAGCATGCTTAGTGGTGGGCTGTGGAGAAGTAGAGGTGGGATTGTCTTGGTAACATGTGAGGGTTGGGATTATGAGGTTTGAACAAAGGGAAGAGTGTGACATTATGAGATGTGTTGTTGAGTATGTTACTCTGATGTAGTGAAGAAAGGGCTGGAAGCCAGTAAAGTGGGAGACAGAGGCAATTAGCAGACTGGTGCAGGGATCTAAGCAAACCTGAGTGTGTGCCCAGACTGGGATGATGTTTATAAAGATGGAGACAATAGGCAACTTGGGGACATACATGGAGCAACAACCCTGATGGGGGGCTATGAGAGGAGAGAGAGAGAGGTTTATGATCTAATTGGCCAGTTAGAGAATGAAAAAGAAATATCACATTGCAAGTGAGAGAAGCAAGGCAGGAATTGTGAGCTAAGGTTTGAACATTTCAAATCTGTGATGTTGTTGTGGGACTGCTAAGAAGAAGTGGATGAGGGACAGCTGGCTTTATGAGTTTGGAGTTCAATGAAAGATCTGTACTGGTGTTAGAGACCCTTGGTCATTGTGGTGTGAATAGTATCAACACCATGAAGTGGGCAAGACTATTGGGAGAGTCTAAGGTAATAAGAGCTTAGCAAACTGACTCTACTTACATGCCACATCACTAGGAAGTGACCATTTCTTCAATTTCTGTGCCATCTGATCTACAATGGGTTTAGAAAATCATTCTATGGGCTTATGAAGTATGTTCAAGTAGTAACAGTTTTTTCATTGCAACCTCCAAAGAAGCTTCCCACATGACATGCAGACAGTCTCTGCTAAGATGCTGAGACCTCAGTAAGTCTGCATAAAATGTGTGTTTGTTTCCTGATTCCTGGCCATGCTCTCTAGGTAACTTTGTTAGTGGCTTGAGTTTCAATAAGTGAAATTTAATTGTGATATTTCTCTATCTTAGGAAAAACAGGTAAAAAAGAGGTGAAATATCCTCAGAGTTTAAGAGCATCCCTTAGTGTTAGCATGATTGATGGAAGACTATCACTCTTAGAAGACGCTTGTATCTAAAGTTATCTGAAGTCATTCTTTCTCTGGCAAATGGCAATTGACTCAAACCAAGGCCATAACTATTTATTGAATAGCTCCTGTTCCCATCTCTGTGGCTGCTACTCGGGAGACTGGCGTCACATGTTCGATGACATCTATAAAAGATAAGAAATCTATCCATCACCTTGTCTGTAATCCTCCACATATATTGAGTGAAGGCAAGGTTGTGTTCCATAAGATAAATCTCAAAAAATAGCAAAAATATGTCATCAAAGGTCTAGTTTAGGAAAGCCTGGCTTTTAAAAATATGGTGCTATCAACTCTGCATTAATATAATCATTCTGTGTTGAGAGGGCACATCCACAAACACACACATAATATCTCAGCAGCTTATTTTATTCCAAGTAGTGTGTCTTCTTTAATTATTAATGTTTTTATCTTTATTGCAGTTAATACCTTTCCAAGTTATTTTGTGCCAGACTTGAGAAATGTCTTTTGTATTTTGTCTCAGTTAGTGGATATAAGTACCTTTAATGTAGGTGTGCACATTTCACAGATGAGCAAGAGCTCAGGAGTCAGAGTCACATCAATTTTCTCATGAGTGACAAGAACAGTGAGCATTTCAACATAGAAGCATCATGAGTTTCTCAAACTCAGAATATCTTAAACCAATCTCATTACCTTCCCCAGATGAGAGGTGAACTCCATACCTCTGACTTGCTTATTTATGTGTTAGATGTTCCTACACCCCCAGCCACAAAGGAAAGCACTGGCATCAACCAGAATTTGCAGGTTGTTCTGAATCCAAGCAAGTCTCACACTGGGTCCAGTGAACAATATATACAGTAGCTACTGAATTCGATGACTCTGTCAAGACTAATCATTTGAAACCCATCATTCTGCAAGACACAGGAAATGCTGTAGGGAGAGCAGCCAGCCCATCAAGTCCACTCCACATCTCATACCTGTTTGTCTCCTGCTACCAGCACAGCCAAAACATGAGCAACATCAATGAAAATGAAAGTTAAACCTAATTCTGAACCTGAGCAAAGATTGTAATCTCTTCTCTTCTTAATAGTAAAGAAAATGTGCATCAATTAATCAATGGTGCCAGGCCATCTGGGCAGAGCTTCCCACTGAAGCCAAATTCTGTTAGAAGTTGGTTGAAATTCAGACTACAAATCAGCAGGTTCAAGCTGGATCTGCCTTTCTAACCAGCTGGTCTACAGACCATAGATGAAGTACCTTAAGTGGGGAGGCTCCTAGACAGACAAGTCACAGGTTCCATCAACAACTGGTGACCTGGTGTGTCTGAGCCCTCAGCACAGGTACTTCTCTACCAAAGTAAATTCCTCTTTGTCTCTCCAGGTGAAGAGGTCTCATCAAGATCTGAAGGCTCCCCCTGACACTACAAATGAGGGAAATGAACATTCTCTGTGTCCAGCCCATCCTCCTGGTGTGTCTTTATCCTTTTTGCTGTGGCTGTGAGTGCCTCACTGCCTACAAGGGCTAGAATCTTGTCCTCAGCTAAGCACAATGGAGGCCATCCACATTGTGACAAAAAGAAGACTCAAGTCATTCTGAGAGAGGCAGATGGATTCCAGCTAATGACAAATGTGGAGAGGAGTGGAGGTTAGATTTTGCGCTTGAAAAAAGGTAACACTCTTCTTGTAGAGCTATGCTAAGGAAGGGTAGTCAGAAGGAAAAACATGGAAACTGGAAAGTATGAGCACATTTGGAAAATGAGAAGTAGGATCTCTCCAGAACAACAAATGTGTGACTGCAAATTGTGGATAATGTTGAGTTCTAAGCTTGGACTACCTCTGAGATAGTGATGTTGTATGTTTGTTGTGACATAGTTAATATTTATAATAATATACAGAATACAGAACCCATCAGACTTTTATGCAGAAATCCACAAGCTGATTCTAAAATGTCTATGGAAAAGCAAAGACCCAGAGTAGCCAAAATGGAGTTGAACTAGAAGAACAGAGTTCTTTCAGAACAATAATAATCAGTGTGGTGCAGAACTGGTGGCAGTCTAATGATGAAGGGAACAGAATAGCATTTAAAAACAATCCCACATTCATGATAAAATTGTTTAACAATGGTGTGATGGAACAAATTTGAGGCAGAAAAATCTCTTCAACAAATAGAGTTGAAACCACTGCATGCCCATTTTGAAAGATAAACCTCACCCTCCCCTCCCAGCCTATTCAGTAATTAATTTGAGATGGATTATTAACCTCAGTATAATACTTAAATGTACACAGCTTTTAAAAAGAAATAGAGGAGGAAATCTTCACAACTGTGGGGCTGGTAAAAATTTCTTAGGTAAAACATAAAGTGTACTAACCATAAAAGAAGAAAATTGACAAATTGACTTTGATCAAAGATAAAGTTTCTATTATTGCAAACATCATTAAGAAAATGAGAAGACAACCACAGAGAAAAGCAGACATGTTCACAACCCCTGTGTCTGCAAGGGACCTGCATCCAAAACTTATAAATAAACTGTTATTTACTAAAGAAAAGACCACCTACAACAAACAGACAAACAATTTCAATATACATTCCCTAAAGGAAGATAGATGGAGAGCCAGTAAGGGCATGAAAAAGTGTTCAATACTCGCAGTCAACAGGAAAATGTAAATTAAAACCACAATGAGAAACTATTTCAGACCCAACGGAGTAATAGCTACAATTATGAAGATTTACAACACACAATGTTGGTGAGGATGTGGAGCAACTGAACTCTCTGATATTGGAATTCTCATGAATTCCACTTTGAAAACATCATGTGTCATTTCAAAACTACAGTGGTACAATTGGTACTCATTATTAATTCATTCCAAAACTCATGATGAGTGCCAAAACCTACAACTACCAAGTGAACTATTCAAGTGACGAGTGATGAAGCATTCTCTTTTGAGAAGTGGCATCTTGACTCACACAAGTTCTGGCAAGTGCGATGAGTCCCGAACAACTGACGAGTGCTTGAACATTTTTTTTTCTCCTCAAAATGCAGCATACAGGGTTTGATGAGTTCTGAGGCTGACAAGCACCAAGGTATGACTGTAAAGTCAAACGTATACTTATTCTGTAGACCAACAATCTCATTCTTAGGTGATTTGGATGTGGGTCACATTTGTGTGCATAATTGTTGAAACTCATGAAAACAAACACTTATTGGCTGTACATTTCATTGTTTATACCTCAATAGGCAGAATGCAATGGGATGGGGACCTAAGGCAGAAATACTAGCTAGGGAAAGATGACAGAGGCATATTTTAGTCCAAATTTTTACATAGTCATTGGGAAAAGTATGTGTGTGTGAGATAGTATAATTGTAGCTATATTCTTTAATATAGTTGTATTCTTAACTCCAATTAAACACATACATGCACAAAATTTCCAAATTGCATTTATCTGTCTTTGCCATCTTTTCCCCAAGCCAACCCAAATAGAATGCAATCTACTTAAAAGGAGTATGCTAACTAATGTGAAAACAACTCTAAAACTAGTTCCTCAATAAACTCTTTGGAGCAATCTGTGATCACTAAGTGGTATCTACATTGAAGTTCTGGTATATGCTCTCCCTAAACCCCTACCTTCCTACATAGAGCATTTATCAAATATCCTGGTTAATGTGGTGAAAAAACATTTGTGAAGTCCCTGTCATGTGCCTGATGTGACACATCAGTAAATCAAAAAGAAAGACCTTGCTCTGAAGACATGGCATCATGGAAGCCCGGCTCCTGGGCCTCAGGTGACTGGAACACCAACGTTAAGTCACATGATGTGCAGGTGAAGGGAATATAGGACATGCCAAGCAGTTGTTGACCTACAAGATGAAAGATGACACTGAGGCCACACCCTGAGGACTTAATTAAGAGATCATTCCCAAGTAGTTTCTTCATAGTAGCACATAGATTAAAATACTATCACAACCTTTAGGTTTTGAGATGACACCAGCCCATTTTGAAAAGCAAATGCATGAACTGAAGTAATTACTACTTAAATGTGCTCATATGTAAAACAGCAAAGGTCAAAACAAGCAACAATAAAGACAAATATTACTGAAAAGAGGCTGCCTAGGGCTATGCCAGTTTCTACTGTTTCCTATGCCTAGACCTACTCTGAATGTACTTAAGCCAAGTCATATGTGGTTTTGTTTTGCTGACCTGTGTTTTATCAGTGGAAGTCTAAGATAACAGCACACAGCCCAGGGCTCAAGATGCCTATATTTTGGTATTTGAAGCTGCCTGTGGTTACATAGGGAGAGGATGTGTGTGTTGAGCTTCAGGATACCATCTTCCCCAGCACCTTCTTCCCAGCCAGGAGCCTGCTCACTCACTGTCAAATGCAGATTGCTAAGTGGATATAGGCCCTGGGAATACCCCTGGTAAACAGAAGCCAACTTGAAGCTAGACCATGGATGAAAAACCAAATCAGTAAATTTATCAGGGACCTCAAAGGGGAAAGCCCCTGCATTGATTTGCTCCAGTAAAAAGAGATAATTTGACTGTCTAACAAAACTAAAGTGAATTCCAGAGAATTCTATGATGAAACATACCAAAAGGAAAGAAATGGATTTTCTCTGAAATTTTACATGATATTAACAGACTCTCCAGAGAGAAGTGAGGTCCTGAATTGTTACCACATCTAAATAAAGGAATATTGATTAATAAATAAAAAACTTCTATATGAAAGTAGACAAGAAATGAAAATAACTCACCACAACAATACTGTTGACATTATTTAATAGGGCAAGAAACTATTTAATTTAAAATTTTATGCACCATGTAATCCCATGTAATCAGGCCAATTTGTTCCACCTGCAAGCTCAAGATCTGATCTATATTCAATTTTGGTACAACTTTCCATAGACATTAAATTGAAGCTGCACCACATTTTCAAACTAAGTACCACAAGCAAAAATTATATAAGCTTTTGAAGCTCAATTAAAAACATTAGATAATCTATTCTATAATGTTATAGTTAAATTGCCTAAACATACCATTATTCTTATGTAGAAATTGAAAACAATACTGATATTTAAGGATTAAGTTATCTTATTTTTAAAGAGATCAAAGTAATTTCTGAGCTACCAAATGAAATAAAGGCATTTATGTTGAAGCACCATGGAATGTCCCAGGGGTTACCAGGAAAGGATTTATAGTAAATATGCATGTGCGTGTATGCGTGTATGTGCATGTATGTGTGTGTGTGTGTTGAAAATATTTAACATAGTTTCATGCTTCCACACATGAAATCTCAGTCTCATAGTATGCTCTATTGATTAGAAAATAATTCTTGATATCCTAATATTCTTCAAAATGCTTAGATCAACAATCATACTCATCTTATTTCCAAGTTTTGTATCATGTGCGGTGTTGCTACTGTGTGTGTGTGCATCTAAACAACAGGAACAAAATGAGGGTGTAATCGAGAAGACTACAATCATGAACAAGTCAAGGCCAAGTTTTCCTCAAGTCACAATCTCTGACCAGAACATTTCTGATTGCTAGTTAGCATTCATTGTCAACTGCCCACTTCAGCAGCAAATGGACAGACAGAGCATATACCTACTTGAGAGCACACTGTGCTAGGCATCTTGGAAGGGAAATGGTCAGATATCAAGTCTTCTTGTGCAGTAGCCCTTCTACAGAGAAGCTTTATCATTAAGCAGTCAGAAGGGATATACTTGCCATAGCACAGTCTCAGCAAAAATGCACTGACCTCTTGGGGCAGAGGTCAATGCTGTTGGAACTCCCTAACCTCTTGTCCTCAGCCGCCTGCACCAATGCTGCTGTCAGACCTGCCCTGTTTATCCCATCAGGCGTGTGTAAGTACATTTTAAACTGCACCAGCTCATATATTATCTATGGGGCTAAGCACAGGCCACACACTCAGCTCTATCAGAGGAGCTAAACTTCTGTCAACAACCAGAGCGGTTGTGTAAATGCCATTTTCTTGACATAAATAACAGAAACATATGGCCTGAGACAGGAAGTGGGGGCTACCTGGATAGATTGATATCCTGCCCGACAAGTGACGATATTTATGACATGATTCTGCCTGACAAGGAAAAAGGAGGGGCAGCCAGCTAATGACTTTTTCATGAACTGTGTGACAACACACGCTGAGTACTGGAAATCTTCACTCTTGTGCTGGTCCTACTTGCCTGTTGCTAAACATGGTTGTTATTGAAGGAGAAAATGTTTTTTTCCAAAGATAAGAATGTGCGTCTTTGTTGTAAAGCAACAGTAAGGCCCCATAAATCCTCCCACAGAACTGGTTGTCAGGGTTACATGATTCTCACTCAAAGTTTATACAGGAAAGCTATTCATTTTTTAACAATTCTTGCCTTCCCTACATTTTGTTGTTGGGTGAGTGTATGCTTACATCATATCTCAAGTGAAAGAGTATAAATGTACCTATTGTACAGCTAGGGGGAGTTAGTCATATTCACATACTGTCATGGAACCATGTTCCCCACCCATGCTGTGCTCAGGTAAGAGCTGCCTTCTGACTCACAGTGGCCTGGGCTCCACATGCTGTTATTCTCTCACAAACAGATGCTGCCTGCAATGTGCACATGTGTGCTAATGCCCGAACTTGAAGAGCAATATTGTTTGAATTGAGCTTAATTTCACAAATATTTAGTGACTGTTTTACATAAAGTTCTGAATGGATTCTGAGCTCAATCAAGTCAAGAGAGCATCAAATGGGGACACATTATGCACACGTAAGTAATCCTTAAAGAAGGTGAATAAAATAACTATTCTGCATCACTTAAATTTTTTTCTCTACAAGATTATTCCCATCGACCAAGACACATATTGTCTCCCTCATTTGAAAAGAAAATAAGTAAAATATGTGAAGTTGGTAAAGGGGTCAAAAGTCCACACTTCCAGTTATGAGATCAAAAATTCATGGGATATATATAATATGTAGTGTGGTGTAATTAATAATATTGTATTGCATATTTGAAAGTTGCTAAGAGAGTAGATCTTAAAAGTTCCCATCACACACACAAAAAAAAGTGCCACTATGTGTGCTGATGGATGTTAACTAAACTTATTCTGGTGATTTTTTTTGCAATATAGACAAATATTGAATCATATTGTATACCTGAAACTAGTATAATGTTGTATGTCAATTTCATATCAATAAAAATTAAAAATAAGAACAAGGCCAAAAACATAGTTGCCCCCAGGACAACAGAAATAAAATAGCTTCCATAAGGCTTAATATATTAATTGCCTTAAATGTAAATGTCTTTATTACACCAATAAATTGGTGAAGTGAATTATAAAAAATGACCCAGTTATATATTTACAAGAAACTCACTTGAATTATAACAATATAAGCAGGTTAAACAAAATAAATAATAAAACATAAATTATGAAAAATAATCAAAAGAAAGCCAATGTGGATGACTATATTAATAATCAAATAAAATAGACTCCAGAGTAAAGAAAGTTAACAGAGTTAGAGGGATAACTAACATAATGATAAAAAGGTCAACCCATCAAGAAGACATAGGAATCTTAAATAATATGCACCCAACAACAGAGCTACAAAATATGTGAACCAAAACTGACAAAAGTGAAAGATAAAATCAAGAATAATTATAATTAAAGAATTCAAGACCCCTCCCTCAGCAATTGATGAAACAACTAAAAAGCAATTGATATAGAAGTCAGGAAGGATACAGAATAAGTCAACATCATCAACCAACAGAATCCAGTTAACATTTGAAGACTATTCCATTGAGTAGCAGCAAAATATATATTATTGTCTAGTGCCCACAGACCATGTTCCAATATGGACCATAGTATATTAAAATAGCTACTATTAGAAAACACACAATAACAGGTATAGGTGAGGGTGTGGAGAAATTGGAATCTTTGTGCACTGATGATGGAAATGTAAAATGGCCAAAATGACACAGCCACTGTGGAAAATAGTATGGTAGCCCCTCAAAAAATTAAAAATGTAATTATCATATGACCCAGCAATTATTCTCTACACCCATGTTCTTAGCAGCATTAGACACAAAAAGTGGAAGTAACTTACATGTCCATCAACAGAAGAATAGATAAACAAAAAGTGGTATATACAGAGTGGGGCAAAAGTGGGTTTACACTTGCGAGTACATGAAACAGTTTATTCTTATATTATTATTTATTAATTATTGTATTTTCCATACAAACAACTGTAAACCTACTTTTGCCCCACTCTACATGCAATGAAATATTATACAGCCTTAAAATGGAGAGAAATTTTGTAACATACCACAACATGAATGCACCTACAAGGTATTGTGCTGAGTGCCAGTCACAAGAAGACAAATATTGTATGATTCCACATATATAGGGGACAAAGAGTCATCAAATTCATAAGAGATAGAAGGAGAGGTGTGGATGCTTAAGGATGGGGTAGGGGATGAGGAATTAAGTGTTTAACAGGGACAGAGTTTAACTGTGCAAGATAAAATAGTTCTGGAAATAGAGGTGGTCATGGCTGCCCAATAGCGTGAATGACATAATGCTACTACACCTAAAGTGGTTAAAATGGTAAGTTTGATATTACATGTATTTTACCACAATTAAAAATAATAGCAATAAAAACATCAAGGTTATTTTTTAAAAGAGAGTAATGAGAGGTAAAAATGGCTTTGAAAGTGGTGGGAAATTGACTCATGGTGTAGTCACATAATCCAATTACAACTCCAAACACCAGATGTTTGTAGAGTAGAATTTGCTGAAATTCATGAAGGTCCTTATGTGTTCTTTATCCACAAAAATCTAAAGAAATCCTTTGATCGGTGTTTCATTCAGTAACTTAATATTGATTTTCCTAGCTGCCTCTGTTTAAAATATAACATAAGTAAATTAAGTACCTCCAGTGACATTTGAAATACTCTTTATCCTTAAGAGTAGAAAGAGCACTTTAAACCCATTAGCAAATAAGCCAGGGCTCCTCTGGTGGCCTGGGTGCGGCCCCAGTGCCTAATGGGACTGCAGGTGGTCATGATTAGCCCAGACTGGGAAAATAGACATCCCAATGTCCGGCCACACACAGACCCCAAAAGTAAAGCGTCCACTGAGGTTGGCCTTGAGCATCTTTAGACCGGAAGTTGTAAGTTTGAGAAACACTGGGTCACATGTCTCCTGGTTTGGAAATGAGAAAGAACAAAGATGCTGACTGAGAGCTACTGTGTTTTCCCTGTTGTGTTGCCTGGATAGGCCAGGTCCTTCCAAACATGCTGGAAAACCTCCCCCAGGCCTCGTTCAGCTTCTCCTCTCAGGACGCAGGGTCCAGCCAGGCTGGCAGAACAATATGGCCTTCTCTGGGCAATGCCCTATAGACTGATCGATGTCAGGTTATGTTATTTTTTCATGGAAGACACTTCAATGCCGGTTTTGTGAGCAGCTGTAGCAGAACCAGAGCGTTAAACAAATCCGGAGGCCCTTGGGGCTCTCCATTTATCAAACAGCCCTGACAGAGGCCCTGCCCAAGGCCTGCCCAGCAGAACCACCGGTCTCTCCTCCACGTCCTCTCCTTTATTATTTTAAAGTATCTCCTTAGTGGCCTTTCTTTCCAAACAAGTGTGATTTTTCCTAATGTTCACAGTCATTTTGGATCATCAGGGTGAGAACAGTAGTGACAAGTTTATTTCAGGAGTTCCTGGCACATCTTGGTAACATCTTTAACAAAGTTTCTTATAGACACAACAGAACCAACTGCTTCAGGAGGGATTTACAACCCCTTCAGGGCATGAGCTTCCAAGCAGTTAAATTTAGAGACATTCAAACACACCAGAAAGAAAAATAGGTATAAGGTATAAGCCCTAATATTTAGTAGAAGTTTCAGTGAAGAATATACAGAAGGATAACACATAAAAAGTGAGTGTACAGCCCTGACTGGTGTGGTTCAGTGGTTGGACATAATCCCACAAAGCAAAGAGCCACCAGTCCATTTCCCAGTCAGGGCACATGCCTGGGTTGCAAGTTTGATGCCTGGACAGGGCATCTATGAGAGGAACCAATCAATGATTCTCTCTCACATTAATGTTTTTCTCTCTCTCTCTTTCTCCCTCCCTTCCTCTTTCTCTAAAAATAAATAAATAAAATCTTTTTAAAAGTGTGTGTACAGTGTGTATATGTGTAGAACATGTGTGCCTGTAAAGTGTGGGTGTGTGTAGAGCATTTGTGTGCAGAGTATGTAAACATTGGCATAGGTGGAGGGACTCACGTGGTCGCTACCTCAAAGCAGGCTAATCACAATGGAATTCCACATCAGTATGCAGATCTCATCCTGGGGAATTTTGTCCTCCAGAGGACACTTGGCCACCTCTGAAGACATCTGTGGTTTTCACACATAGGGGTAAGGAGTACTTCTGGCATCTAGCGGGTGGAGGTTCAGGGATGCTGCTGAATGTCCTAGAAAGCACAGAACAGCCCCCTCCCCCACAGGAAAGACTGATCCAGTCCAGTGTCAGTAGTTCCAAGACTGATAATATGTCTCTAAATGGATACTGAGATCTTAGTTTTAAACAGCAATGAGCCTGGCCATGATATTTATCTTATCTCTTTTGTATTCAACCACCAATCATTAAAAAAACAAAACAAAAACCTTAAATAATGTTTTACCAGGAAAACAAACTCTCAAAAAGTAGCAAAGAGCTTATAAAAACTTCTAAAAATGTTCAAGCTAACCAAATTCCAAATGTTGTTGCAAAGGAAATACCACAGTTCTTCATTCAACGCATTCTAACACATGGCTCCTTCTAGTTCCCGGCATTAGGGAGAGGGATCCTCTAGTGGGACTGACACCAGGAAAGACAGAACTGGAGCAAACTAGCACACAAACAACGAATACAACTCTGCACATACCTCAATGAAGGCATGAGGAAGAGGGACCCTCTTCTGCGCTGAGCTGTAAGGATTTGATATTCAAACGGAGACCTGAAGAACAAGAAGAAACCCTGTGGGAAAGGTAGAATGTGGTGGTTACCCCAGGGAGGGAAAGGCCTATGCAAAGACCCAAAGGCACAGGGACACATATACTTATATCCACATAGATCTCCTGCTTTTCCTGAAAAGACCATCTATGTAAAAATATATAAATAAACCTAAATATACATATACACATCTATGCATATATACAACTATTTAAATTTATTCATTGAATAAATATTTATGAGCACCTACTACAGGGGTATCAAACTCATTTTCACCGGGAGCCACATCAGCCTCACAGTTGCCTTCAAAGGAACAAATGTAGTTTTAGGACTGTATAAATGTAACTACTCCTTAACAGTTAAGCAAGCTAGGGAGAAACAAGGTGCTAGCCAGAAGGTGCCTGGTCGGATAAAACAAGGTGGAGGGCCAGATTCAGCCCATGTGGACGTCATGTTTGCCACCTGTGACCTACTATGTGCTGACAATATTCTGGAGATACAGCAGGAAGCAAAACCAGTCCTGGAGCCCTGTCTGCATGGAGCTCATACTCAAATGGGAAGACAGAAAATACTTAAAAACACATCTAGTACATTTAGAAACTCGCTGATGTTGGTTCTAAGCAACACAGTCCGACCAGGAAGGCTGCTGAATGCTGATGCTGCACTGAACTCTGGAAGGACTTGCCCTTGGAGAAAGCATGCAGAAGATGTTTAGCTGTGTTTTTACTTCCTTGGAAGAATAAGAGGGAGGGATAATGCCTTCCTCTTTTCTGAAGACTTACAGATGACACTTCAACATTCCCAGATCAGGTAGGTCTGGACAAACTTCCAGAAAACTTTCCAGGGCCTTGAGCTACATTGATTTTCATGTGATGACTTGACATCAGGTATAAACAGCAGTTGAGCCAAATGAGGTATGGCTTAGAAAAAGTGGCTGGTTTAGGGATCAATTAAGGTCAACTATGACTTGACATAAAGACAGATTGGAATAGGGCTGAGTGTCATTGTCTGCTGGTGCTGCAACACTGTCCATCCAGTGTCCAACAAGAAAGTTGAATTTTCTGAACTAGATGGGGTCCTACACAGTAGGTTTTTGCAGGCAAAGCTGGAGGAATTCTCATCAGTTGACTTTGTGCGATTCCTCTCTCACTATCCTGTTTTGAGGAAACACAGACAGTGCGTAAATTGCTAAATGCTATTTGTGTAACTACCTGGATCTCAATGGTGAGATTCTAAACTCTAAGTAAAAGTTTAGTTTACTTGAGTCAGAATTTTGTTAATTTAGGAGAGTTTGGGGAGTCTTCTAAAATTCCTTTCAGTAAGCTTCAAACAGCAACTGAAAAGGCATGGAGATTATTTTTAAATCAACATCACTGAGCTATAATTTGCATGTAGGAAAATGTACCTATTTTAAGTGTACAATTAAATAAGTTTTGATAAATTTATAGGTCCAGTTAACCATCACCACAGTTGAGATTTAAGGCAGCCCATCCTCCTAAAAATGTTTTGCACCTTGCCCTGGCTGGTAGCACAGTGGTTAAGGTGCCGGCCTGCGAACCCAAAGATCGCAGGTTCGATTCCCCAGCCAGGGCACATAACCAGGTTGCAAACCAGGTCTCCAGTCAGGTCCGTGGCTGGAGGCAGGTGAAATGCAACCACACATTGATGTCTCTCTCCCTCTCTGCCTCTCTCCCTTCCCCTCTTTCTAAAAATAATGAAATAAAAATCTTAAAAAAAAAAAAAAATGTTTTGCACCTCATTTCAATCAACCCCTATCCCACCCATTATCATTTTAAAAACACATAAATATACAAATATTATTAAAAAGCCTTATAGTCAGAGCTTTTAGATTCCATTTTCTACCTTTTTTAACAGCTTAGATTGCATTTTCAATACTTGATCACAAAGGCAGCATGATATACTAGTTTCTGAACTTGTGAGCTGAGAATTTGAACTTTAGGGCCACTTAGTGAAAGCTTATAGGTTTCCCAAGCTTGCCATCTTATTGCTATTCTATTGTCCTTGTAGAAAAACAAAAAAAGAAAAAAAGAAGACACTGAACTTAGGAGAAAAGAAAGGTTGATCATCTCATGTATTTCCTATTGGTGATTTTCCACACCCTTTCTGAAGAAGCCCCTGTACAACAGACATACAATTTTGCTCTTGCAAGACGTCTTACTTTTATATCATTGGATATGTTGGTGATATATTTACATAAATCAACTTATCCAATAATGTATAAATTGGCTAGCCTTTGAAGCAAAATTATTTATTTATTATACATAACAGAAATATGTATTATACATAATACAGAATATATTTACACAAATTAGCAGCCCAAATGAAGAAAATGATACAACACTGTGGTGGAGCCAAGGCATGAGTCTGGTCCCTGCTTGGGTTATTTATGATTGAACTCTGTCAGTCTACTGTATGCCAGCTCCTGTGAACCACATGAGCAGGGGAGAAGCAGGTGGATGACCCACCATGCACTACCTATTACCAACACACCTATGATCATTCTGGATAAATAAACCAGCATGCAAGCCTTGCTGACCAGCAGTGGTTAGGACCTTCACATAATGTGGGCTCATTACTGTGCTACTGGTGCCAACTAATCTCCCGACTCCTGTCTTATACCCTGGACTGGAAGTTAGATGTTGGGGGAAGGAGGATCTCATTTTAATGAAACTAAATTTCTTACTGGTTAGAATTATTTAAAGCAATTAATAAAACATGAACATACAAGAAGGACTAAATAATGGCCTAATTATGGTATTGTAGTTTCCATCATATCTGCTTAGAGTACCACAAAATTGCCAGAGGGACTTTGTAAAGTGGCTCCTTAGTTGCCAGAAACCTACAAAGTAACACAGAGTATAATCCAGGTCAACATGAAAGAAAAATCAATTAAATAGAGATTGGAAATATAAGAAGTTGTGCGTAAATTAAGTCAATAGTCATGGCTTAATTTACACACAGCAGGACCAGCACCTGCTTAAAGAGACTGATGTTTTCATTCAAAGAAAGTCACATGCAGCAAGGATAATCCCTTTGGCCTCTACTTTTTTGAAAATAAAGAAACTGACTAAGTTTTTAGTGAGAGAGGCAAAAAAGTAGATGAAATTCAATTTCTACACATAGAAGCCACAGATGCACTGAAATTGGGCTCTTCTGCCAGAATATTCATTATGCCTGTTTTTGCGTATAGGGTCCACTCTTATCTATTGTAAAAAGCATCTTAAAACATATCTTCATGTTATGTATCTAAATGTCTAAATGTCCCTCAAAGGCTTGGGAAGAATCCCCTCTAACCCATCCCTGAAAATGGCTTCCCTTTAGATTTGTTTCAATTGAAAGTCCACCCAGAGGTAAATTATTTTTGCTTGGAATTTTGTCTCCTGTACATATGCACTTATGACTCAAGTCTCTGTTGGCCAAAGTTTCACTAATTAACACACACAGATCATCATCTTTTCAGTCTCAGAGCTTCTTCTAATCTCTGCATAACACTACGCTGGATGCTGGCACAAATTATCCTCTCTTCTCTTGGGGTCAGCATCCTGTGTGCCCTAGAACTCAGCATACAGGCGAGCTCAGAGTGAGTGCAGAAGAAATGAATGAATAAATGAATGAATCATATATATATATATATATATATATATATATATACAGGTCCTGAGAACAAGGTTTTGGAGATGTTTTCAAAAGAACAAGAGAGGACTTCTGGCCAAGATAGAGGCAGAGATAGACATGCTTTGCCTCATTCCACAACCATAAGGAAGATTATATCTACCTCAAAACAAAAAACAACCTGAATTACCAGAAAATCAAACAGCATGGAAGTCCAACAAACACAGATCTAAAGAAGCAATACTCATCCAGATAGGTAGGAGGGTCAGAGCTGGGATGGAGAGGACATGATGTGGTGGCTGTGATGACAGCAACAGGTGGCAACAAGGCAGTGGCTGTGGTCATTTGTTGGAAAGAGCAATCACATGTTATAAAAGACTGGAGAAACACCTGAGGAGTGATCCCAGTCGCCAGTTAGGCTGCAGAGCTTACAGTTCCAGTGCTGAAAAAACTAAGCCATATTGCTTTTGGCTGTGAAAAGTAGTGGGGGCTGGGGCAGCAGAAGAAACCTCCTGCCTCTCGTGAGAGTCTGTTTAGAGGTACCTGGCCCTAGAACATCTACAAACCATCCACTCTGAGAACCATCACCAGGGCAACAGCTAGAGGGGCACTAGTCGCATGCAGGAAGTGGGTGAAGTGATGGGAAAAGGGGTGGATGCTGAGCAAATGGCATTGTTCCCTCTCTGTCCCCGTACCCCATATACAGCACCACAAGGTGGTGAAATGGGCTGCCCAGCACTGATGAATACCTAAGGCTCTGCTCCTTACAACCTAACAGGAGCAACAGCTCTACCTAAGACACAGAGGCAAACACAGGAGATTGTCAAATAAAAGAGACAGAGAAATATGGACCAAAAAAAGGAAGCAGATCAAGGCTCCAGTAGGAAACTAAGTAACCAGGAGATAGCCAACCTGACAGAGCCACGGTTGAAAAAACACTGGTGATAACAATGCTTACAGAGTTGAAAGACAAGATTGAATATGGCAAATGTGTAAGGGAAGAAGTGAATACTATACTAAGTGAAGTGAAGAAAAATCCACATGAAATAATGGTTAAAGGAAAGAAGATGGGATTCAAATAAATGATTTGAAACATAAGGAAGAAATAAATAGTGAACCAGTACAGAAAGAAGAAACAAAATTGAAAAAAATGAGGAAAGGCTTAGGAACATCTGGGACAACTTTAAACATGCCAACATCCAAATCATAGGGGTGCCAGAAGAAGAAAGAAAGAGCAAGAAATTTAAACTTAGGTGGAAAATAATGAAGGAAAACTCCTCCAATTTGGCAAAGGAAATAGACATACAAATCTAAGAAGCACAGAGAGTCCCAAACAAGCTAGACCCCAAGAGGACCACAACAAAACACATCATAATTAGAATGCCAAAGATTAAAAATAAAAGGAGAATCTTAAAAGGAGCAAGAAAAAACAGAAAGATACCTACAAAGGAGTTACCATAAGACTGTCAGCTGATTTTTCAGTGTAGAAGGGGTCAGCAAGAAGCACTCAAAGTGATGAAAAGCAAGGGCCTATAATCGAGATTACTCCATCCGACAAAGCTATCACTTAGAATGGAAGGGCAGATAAAATGCTTCCCAGACAAGATAAAGCTAAGGAGTACATCATGACCAACCTCTTATTATATGAAATATTAAAGGGACACATTTAAGGAAAATAAGATCAAAACTATGACTAGTACAATAACAAACTCACAACTATGAATGAATAAAATTTTAAAAACAAAAACAAACTAAGGAAATAACTAGAACAGGAACAGAATCGTAGATATGGAGATTATATGGGGGATTGTCAGTGGAGGGGGCAGGGGGAAAATGGATGAAAAGGTGGAGGGATCAAGAAGCATAACTGATAGGTACAAAATAAACAGGAGAACATTAAGAGTAGTATAAAAAATGGAGATGCCAAAGAACTTCTATGCATGACCATGGAAATTAATTAAGGGAAGGGGGATTGCTGGAGGGAAGAGAGGTATTGGGCAGAGGGGGGCAAAGGGAAAAAATTAGTTTGACTGTAATAGCATAGTCAATAAAACACACTTAAATGAATAAGCAGGAGACTTCCTATTTCCATCCATAATAATAATTTTAAAAAGTTGAAAAACTGAAAATCAACTGTCCTTTTTTAGCTCCATCAGAGAAGTGAGGTGCAGGCCAAACCACTGCCCCAGAACTAGAGAGATAAGAAGGCAGATACAGAGAAATCTCAAGTAGAAACCCACAAGTAGAAGTTGAGATTGGAACCAGTATTGGGTAGGAGAACCTAGACTGTACTTAAAGAACCACTCTAGGCTCACTCAGCATGAATGGTCTGAGAGATGAAAGCTCTGGAGGTGGAGGACTCAGTAATGGGGGACACCCACACTTCTGTAAGCTTGACCTCTAGGGACTCGACCAGCTCCTCAGATCAGAGAAACATCCCTTGAGTTCCCAGCAGGGGGAGGGGGTATGGTATGGGCCATTTTGAAATACACCTGGAATATTTTATTTTTAACAAGGCTTGCCCTCAAAATAAATGGTATTGCAGAGCCTAATGCACTGAGGGTTCATCAAAGTGATAAGAGGAAAGGGAAACAATCAACCCATGCCTCAGCCACCCTGTCATGTTTATGGGGGAAACAAAAGAAAAGGAAATTGAGAAGCTCATGGGGAGAACCTGGCCCAGGGCCCAAGCAGAAGAGGTGTTGCAGCAGGTGGTGCTTGGGGAAGGCAGAAGTGGGCAGAGGGGAAGCCAAGGGTCCTGACCCTGACTTCTTAAGAGCACAGCACCTTCTAGGTCCCCACCCACACCCTGTATATGGTCTGATAAGCAGGAAGGACATGGGAGTAGCATGGAGATGTCCAGACTGACTCTTTGTGTAGCCACTTTGTACACAGCTTCTCTGCTGAGGGCATGTCACCACATAAGCTTTTACTCTTTTTCCCTTGATTTTGAAGCCCATACTATTTCCACTACATGATTCATTCAACACACATTCATTGAGTGTCTCATTGAGTGTACCAGGCATAAGCGGCCATGGGAAACAAAGTTCTTCCCTACTGAACCACATACCCTGTGACAGAGATAGATAGCCATTCACCAAAATTCACTCTCCTCGTCTTTCCGTACATAGCTAGACTACATTTCCCAGCTTCCTTTGCAGTTGGTCTCTAGCTCACTGAATGTGAGTAGAAGTGATGAGTGACACTTCCAAGCCTGGAACCTCCCTCTCATGCTTCCCTGTGCTGAGATGACCAGTACAACCTTGGACTCCATGTTTGGAAAATGTTGGAGCTGCATTTGCTGATGAGGAACATATGATTTGGTTTGTGACATGAACAACAAAATCCACTTATATTATGTTGAAGACATACATTTAGGAGTTTATTTTGATAGTACTAGCTATATCTTAATTAAAATGTACTTCTAAAATACTGCCTAGAATGGTTTTCTTTTTACCAAAAGTAGAGAAAACCTTTCCTCCCTATTAAACTAAACTGCTTTTCAAAGACAACTTTGAAAATTTAGTGGTATTATATGGAAAACAGGCTCCTATTGGCAGAAGGGGACCCCTATTGGCTGAATGGGCAGCCCCAGGGATTCATGTGAAAAAGCCTACCTGGATCCAGCATTGCCTATAACTGAGGGGTTAATTTTTCCCAAGTCTGGGTCTGTAAGCCTTCTCCCTTGATTAACAGTACTTGGAAAGCAAGGGAAGAGAGCTTCAGTGTATAACAGCCCTGGTAACAACCAGACTGTGAGACTCATCAAGTAACAAGAAATCCAGTTCTGCCTTATTATTTTTCAGGGTTTCCAGAATCTCCACAAGGGCAGGGGGAAACCTTCATGAAGTAAAGTGAAAATGTAAGCAACATGAGCTGGTCCTTGATTCCCTTTCACAGGACTTGATTCCATACCCTGTTTGATGAGCAAACACATGAGGCCTTTAAGTAGGCCAATGAGGCACATCATGATTCGGTAGCCATGGTTTAGCCACAGTAACAATGAACTACCAATAACATTGATATGATGGTTTGTGTCATCAAAATGTTAATGGATCCTTAAAATTAATATCCTCTGAATCACAGTGTCCTCTCCTTGCAAGTCTTTCCTTTCCTAATTCAGTCTGGCCACTCTATAGCCCAAGAACCAAGAGTTTCCAAGAGAAAAAAACAACATTGAATGGCCAAATCATTCAGCTTCGATGTCAAAGCAGTAGTTTTACTAAGTATGTCTGAACTTCTCCCCATACAGAAGAACAGTGGCCCTGACACCACTTTTCCCCATGAGTCAGAAGCCACATTGCAACTGTGTTTGGAGAGTCATAGATCGGGACACACTTGTCTTCAATTTCAAGAGGAGGAGATGATTCATTTACAGTGTCAGAGAGAAAAATTGGGTGATTCCTTTTGCCCCAGCCATTACCAATGGCTGGGTCTTTATCACTGAAATGTAGGAACTACTTTTTGTTCTCTCATGGCCACCTCTCTAAAGACTATACCCCACAGAGAGGAGATACGACATGGGGTAAGTAATGCTCCATATCTGCTTTATTTGCTCTTAAGTGACCTTGGGAGCCATGCTCAAGAAAGTTTTAGGGTCAAAGGACCAAAGAGTTATTCCATCAACCACATGGGCTCTGAACATGGGTCCACCAGACAGAGAACTAAACAAGGTAATAATACATTGTGGCTAAACAAAGTGTGGGAATGTGAAGACCCCTTTCCCAGCCACAAAGGACCATAGGCAGCAAATAAAAATGGAAAAAATGGCCCTGGCGGGTGGGACAGTGGATAAGACACCAGCCTGCAAACAAACACAAAGGTTGCTGGTTCCATTCCCAGCCAGGGCACATAACCAGGTTGCAAGTCAAGTCTCCAGCCAGCTCTGTAGCTGGAGGCAGATAAAAGGTAACCATGCATTGAAAAAAAAAAGGAAAAAAAAAAAAAAAAAAAGATGTGGTTTCTTGTTTCTAATTCTTAACTTGTAAATGACCTGTTTCTGCCTTTTACTGTTACTCGCAACTACTACATAGTTGCTATATTACAATCTCTTTCAGAAGCTGAATAATGTTGGCCAAGTCAGCAGTTCTCGGCACTGTCTAGATATCAGTCACCTGGACTGACTCTGATATTGTTTTTTGAACTCCAATTCAGAAGGTCTGGGATGAAGTCTGGTGTGGAAATTTTGTTCCCAAATTGCAAAAATGAATTTGATATGCAGTCCTCAAGTTTACAGAAGGTAGTGTGGCTGTAAAAGGAGGCCTCCCTGGGGGTGGGGGTCTTGTCATGGTAAAATTGGATTGTAGCAGTCTTTGGCTTTGCTCCAAATCCAGCCACCAGATCTGGCTCCTACAGCCACTGCTAGAGTGCTTGCGTCTCTGCAGGTCAACCAGAAGCCAATTGCACTTTGAATTGGTTCATTCAATTCCTCCCAATATTGCAAGGAATCTGCCCCATCTTACCCCAGACACCAGAATGATGGAAAGATGGCAGGCACACACTGTACGCTTTTGAAAGTTTTCTGTTTGGGAATCTTAATACATATTTACACATATATTTAAAATATTAATATTTAAAATGTAATTAAAAGATTTAAACTAATTTTAATACTAAAGGAAGACAAACAATAATGCCTGGCTGAGTCCCTCAAGTTCTTAAGAGAATTTTTGGCCAGTATAATTCATTAATATTGAGAGAAATCTCCATATGCTCCATTTTCTTGGGGACAACCAGTAGGGCAATGCTATAAAGTGAGGGACAGAGCTTGACACACACTCGATACTCTTAGGCACGCTCAGGACTAGAGATGGAGATAGCAGGGTAGGTGGGAGAGCTGATGGCAACAGGATCTGCTTTGTTTATCTGGGTGCAATTCCCCAGGGCAAAGCCTGGACTCTGTTGGCAGCTCTTAGGGGTAAGGGGAATCCCTAGGTTTGGAGTCTTACCTCCTTTTTGTCCCCATGATGGGTTCCCATTTGAGATGGTATCTCTAAACATTGGCACTTGGGGCTGGACATTACTTTGTTGTGGGAACTATCCTGTGCTTTGTAGGATGTTTAGAAACATCCGTGTCTCCACGCACTAAATCACAGGAGAAGCTGCCTCCCCAACTGTAACAACTAAAATATATTCAGACACTGCTAAGTGTTTCATAGGTGACAAAATCACCCCCACTTGAGGACCATACATCCTGGAAGATGTTAGAACCACTGCTTTGCCTCAATACCTACCTGTCTGACAAGTCAGTAAGAGATTGGAGTCCTTCCCTTTCTGTAAGATGTTACAAATAACCAAAGTTTCCCACATGTTTGAAGGAGAGCAGAGTTACCACAGCAAAATATGTCACTATGGTGTGAGAATTATTTTGAGCTACAGGCAATCAAAACCCAGCAGGTTCAGGGAAAGCTCTTCATTGCCTCACGAATGCCTACATTTCCATAAGGGCGACTGTATCAGGAAGAGAGCTATTAAAGCAGACACCTTTTTGCCTAGGAGACTCACCTCAACCTTTGTTTTCCAGCATCTTCTTTCTCTTTCTGTGGAGAAGAATCACCTCCTGCTCCTTGTCTTCCTCCCTTTTGTGTCCTCAGACCCCACTGCTTTCCTTAGATCAGCATAAACCTCAATTATTTGGTTACCTTTTGGGTTCCATATTTTGAGGTCTCCCATATGTACAAAATTAGGTTTTTTTCCTGTTATTTGTCTTATGTCAATTTGACTATTAGACCACCCAAAGAACCTAGAAGGGAAGAAAGAAAATGTTTTTCTCCCTAACATGACACATCGATAGTCCTAAGCAAAAAGTAATAACAACACCACATGATTTTTGACTTCTAAATTCAAAAGAAAATACTTACCCATTTTGTTGACATGAAGGATGACAAACATTTGTCTAATTTTGGATTTTCCATACTCTTCCTACCAAAAAAATTAAAGATTAAATTCACTCAACCTTTATGTACATTGTCACAGAATGGGAGGGTTTCAATAGTACAGTTTTTTAAAACCATCAATCTGAGAAAAATAAATTATTCCACATATATCACCAAGAGGAGTCTAAATGAATATAATTGAATGTACTAGGGGCTGTTTCATAAAGAGAGAAATGTTCAAGAACATTCAACCCAGATGTTATCAATAAAAAGGCAGTGCTAAGAGGAGAGAGAGAAAGACAACAGCCCCAAATGAAGTAACATGTGCTAAGCCCCACACCAGCAAACCAAGACTTAATTACTGACCAAACTGTACTTTCAGCCTCTCACAGAAATGTGAAGTTTAACCAGCCAATCTGGAATTTCCTGATTGATTCCACTGGAATCAACACCAGTGAGGTAATCTGCCAGATAGACTTCCTTTCTCAAAAAATCCACTGTTTTAACTTTCTTTTCCCACTCTTTTCTGACTTGAGAAACCTTCTATTTTGTACAGATCCTTGGATCTCCTCTCCATTTTCTAGGTGGGATGCTACCTGTTTCATGAATCCTTGAACAAGGCCAATGAGATCTTCAAATTTGCTCAGTTGAATTGTTTTTTAATAGATTTGGTGGTAACAGTGGAACCTGAAGTGAACTGCTGATGGCTTTGGGGACAATGAAAAACACAGGCATGGTACCCTTGAACCCTTTGGAGTTCTTTGTCTTGCCATTTCTGAGGGCTGTGGGTAAGTTCTTTCTGGTCCTGATCTAACTGGCTTTCCAGTCCTTAATTTCCCTTTTGTTTGCAAATACAAACCAGGCACACAGTACTCATTTTGGGGGTCTGCTGGTTCAGAAGAAACTTTACTACATTCCCCAATCCACAGTCGAGTTTACAGCCTCTATTTTTGGGATCTGCTGGTTCAGTCCTTTCCCCTATCCCCAATTTTATAACAGGTACTACTGGTAGTGAACAGAATGAAATAAGATCTAAACTTTAACCTTTGATTCTGTCCCCAGAATCCACACTGGAAACAGCTGGTAGCAGCTGAATTTCCCCATTTGTTTGTAATCATTCTGCTGTAAAGATTATTGCCAGTGGGAATCACCAAGGCAAAAAGTGCAAAACATTGGTGGACAAGGGATAAGCACTTAAAAGCTGTCAGAGTGCTTGCCACCTAACCCAGACTCTCATTTTAGGGTAATGTAGTCATAGGATGGGTTAGACAGACAAGTAGTCACCCACAAACCTCATGAAAACATGTGTGCAACTAAGTACACCGTAAAGCATCACATAATTCACAACCCAGTGACTTCTCTTTTAGGTATTATTTTGGATCTGAAAGGCCCAAAGGTTTAACTAATGATAATAACTCTTATCATTAAAAACCAAAGAGTTGACGGCCCTGGCTGGTAGCACAGTGGTTAAGGCGCCGGCCTGCGAACCTGAAGGTTGCAGGTTCAATTCCCCAGCCAGGGCACATAACCAGATTGCAAACCAGGTCTCCAGTCCGGTCTGTGGCTGGAGGCAGGTGAAACGCAACCATACATCAATGTCTCTCTCCCTCTCTGCCTCTCTCCCTTCCCCTCTTTCTAAAAATAATGAAATAAAATCTTAAAAAAAAAAAAAAAACCAAAGAGTTGAGCATACCACACTTGCTTATTTTTGTCTAAGAAGTCTTGTCTACAAAAATCACAACATCTTCCTAAAAACAGCATAAATTTACAATGGCTATTATGGGTAATGGTCCAACTAGAGAACATCATTCTCTCAAGAAATGTGCTTGAGCCCTGACTGGTATGGCTCAGTGCATTGGTGCTGACCTGCAAACCCAAAAATCACTGGTTGGATTCCCCAGTCAGGGCACATAACCAGGTTGCAAACCAGGTCTCTAGCCAGGTTCTTGGCTGGAGGCAGGTGAAAGGCAACCATACATTGATGCTTCTGTCCCTTTCTTCCTCCCTCCCTTCCCTTCTCTTTGGAAAATAATGAAAATCTTTAATAAATGGAAAAGAAAGAAAGAAAGAAAAGAAAGAAAGAAAGAAAGAAAGAAAGAAAGAAAGAAAGAAAGAAAGAAAGAAAGAAAGAAAGAAAGAAAGAAAGAAAGAAATGTGCTTGAAAGGAAAGGTTCCTGAACCATATAAACTAAATTAGATACCTATTTTTATTGATATATGGAGGCTTCTAAAAGACATCAAAATTCCAAAATAGCTTCATTAAAGCATTGATTGCAGCCCTGGCTGGTGGCACAGTGGAGATAAGGCACCGGCCTGTGAACCCAAAGGTCGCATGGTACACATTATGTACCCAGGCCACATAATGAGGTTGCAAGCCAGGTCTCCAGCCAGGTCCGTAGGTGGAAGCAGGTGAAAGGCAACCATACATTGATGTTTCTCTTTTTCTCTGCCTCTCTCCCTTCCCCTCTCTCTAAAAATTAAAAAAAAAAAAAAAAAAAAAATTAAAAATTAAACAAAAGCATTGATAGGACAATAAAAGTTCACCTAACCTTTAGTCTTACAGATACATCAGGTGTGAGCCAGAGACCTAAAATAACACCTGAGTCTCCACCTTGCACCTTCCAAGGGGTCCATCATTAAAAGTAATAAATTAGGACACTGGAAAAGAGATTGTCTTCAAGGGGCCTACTCAAATTTTTCAACATTGATTCAAAGGTCCATATATCCACTCCCAAATGAGGACTTGTGTATGGGCCTTTCTCAGAGTCGATAAAACTCTGAGGGATTTTTTGTAAATTTCTATCTTATTTCCTTGAACAACTAGAGAAAACCAAAATTATTCCAAACCTGATAAGAATATTTTAGGTCTGCTCCCCTAAGCTACAATGAAACCATGTGCCCAGAGAGAAAGAAAACCTTCTGAAGCCTTTGTGAAAAGATTTGCTGAAAGATCCTGAAGGCAAACAGCTTTAAATCTGGAGCAGAGAAACCTTTTGATTTCCACCTTAGTGGGAAATCTTCCGCTTCATATAAAAAGGCAAATTGAGGATAATGTAGATCAACTTATGACGTCATTTAAGCAGCAGCCCAATTCCTTGGGGAACTGAGAGCCACTGTCCTTACCTTAAATGTTTTTGCACAACTAGAAATGTAGCTATACATGCAGTTCTAAGTCCACCAAAGTTCTTCTTAGAGGAACTTGCACTATTTCCTTCCCGTGCCTTTGAGATATAAATGTTAACTCTTACCTAGTTTATATCTTTAAAAACTCAGCTTCAGGTAGGTAGTTCTATCAGAAAAAGAACAAAAGGGGGAAAGGTCTTTGGAAACAGATGAATGAAAAATTATTTGTCTGATCCACAAATATTAGTAAAAAGCTTTAGTCATTGAAGCAGGTGAACTTAACTTATTTCATTTATAAGAAAAATACCTTACAGCCAACTTCTGTTATAACTAGTGAGTTTTGTGTTATTATACCTGATTCATGGCACAAAAAAATTTTAATGGAAGCTGTAAGGTCTCTGTGTCTGTCTGTATTTTTATGTGTATCTACATATCTCTACTGCATGTGTATCATATTATTTCTCCCTATGTATGGTAATGCCAAAATATATTTGTAAAAGGGCTCTATTTAGCCCTTTTCTTTTTACAAGAAATTTTCTTTTACAAAGAATAAATGCCTACATAAATTACATTTCACAATAATATAATATAAACTAACCTAAATGAATATAAGATTCTGGCTATCAGGGAAATATTTGGTAATAAAGACAGTTGTTTTTTGTTTTTTTTTTTGTTTGTTTGTTTTGTTTTTTTTTTTGATAACTTAATTTAAAAAATAGGGCCCTGGATGGTGGCACCAGTAGATAGGCACCTGCAAACCCAAATGACGCTGGTTCGATTCCCAGCCAGGTCTCCAGCCAGGTCCATAGCTGGAGGCAAGTGAAAGGCAACCATACATTGATGTTTTTCTCCCTCTCTGCCTCTCTCCTTTTCCCTCTCTCTAAAAATAATAAATGCAATCTTTTAAAAAAAGAAAAAATAATAAGCATGCTTTTAGAGTTATCAACCTTAAGTATAATACTTTTATTTTACCTGCTCTACTAAAGGTCAGATAACTTTGTTATTCTTACAAAATTTGTAAGCAAAAAAAAAAGAAAGAAAGAAAAAGAAAAAGAAAAAAAGCTTAGGCTGATGGCTGACTTTGTCTAATGTCTAAATATATTTATACATATTAATTTGTCAGTCTATAGAATGCTAGTGTAACAGTTCATAATTGTTTACTTTTTATTTTTACTAGAAATTAAGTTTTTAGGGAAAAACTTTTAATATATGTAACTAAAGCTACTAAACATAATAAGGAAAATATATCCACATGGGAGGACAGTAGGAAGATTTAGATTTTTTAAAAAGTATGAAGGGTGGAAATAATTTTTCTGTAGCAAGAAAGTTATTGTGTTCTAAAACAAGGCTGGTTATTTCAAACTGAGAAAAAGGAAAAACTGGATAAAATTTAAATGTTAAAACTAAAACTGTAGAAATGTCATGAAAAAGGAATCTTTGATAAGAAATTCTCTGTATGTTAAAGCTCATTAAACTTAAATAAACTTAAAGTAAATGAGTTCTAATATTAAAAGCAAGCTAGTAAAAAATTAGCTTTTTGGTTTAAAAAATGAGTAAGTATTGTTTCATAGTGACCTATGACCCTGTTTGACCAAGGGTTTAAAAATTTTTGATATTTTTGACAAACTTCCCCCCAAAATTAAATTCTTAATTATTTTAACCTGGAAATAACTTTGTGATTTTCCAAATGTCTCAAACGATTTGTTCTCACCAGCAGCACACCAGGGTTCCCTTTTCTCCATATCCTCACCAGCACTTGTTTGTTGATTTGTTGATGATGGCCATTCTGACAGGTGTGATTTTAATTTGCATCTCTCTGATGGCTAGTGGTGTTGAACATTCTTTCATATGCCTATGGGTCCTTTGTATGTCTTCCTTGGAGAAGCAGACTTGTGCAGCCACTATGGAAGACAGTATGGAATTTCCTCAAAAAACTAAAAATAGAACTACTTTATGACCCAGTGATTCCACTGCTAGGATTATACCTGAAGAAACCTGAAAGCAATTCAGAAGTACTTAGGCATCCCTATGTTCATAGCAGCACTATTTATTATAGTCAAGTGCTGGAAACAGATTGAGTGCCCTTCAATGGAGGAATGGGTCAAAAAACTGTGGTACAGTTACACAATGGCGTTCTATGCAGCAGAAAGAAAGAAGGAACTTTTACCTGCAATAGCATGGATGGAACTGGAGAGTATCATGCTTAGTTAAATAAGCCATGCAGCAAAAGTTAAATACCGTATGTTTTCACTTAATACAGGAGATTAACGATCAAAATATACAGTTGAGCAGAAAGAAACAAGAGACATGAGGGAAAAAAGGAGCAAAATGCTGGTGACTAGGAGGGAGGGAGAGAATGGGGAAAGCAAGGGAAGGGATCAGATGAGGAGCTGGTGAGGAGGACCCATGGGCACGGACAACGAGCTGGGGACTAACTGAAGGAGGGGGACAGGGAAGGGGGAAAAATGAATCAATTGTATCACAACAATAATAAATAAAATTAACTTAAAAAAATGATTTGTTCCCTTTCCTTATAAAAGGGAGATGTTAAACTAATTAGGTTTATTTGATGTATTACATAAGAAATATTGTCAAATAAGAAGAAATAGGAAAACTCTTTATATTATATTTATATAGCTGTATGCTATAAGTGTTCCAGAAATCATGTGAAATTCCTAAAAATCACTGAATATGTCCTGGTATAATGTTATCAGTCATAATTCCAGTCATTATCTTTAAATATGTAACTGAAATAATCAAATTATCTTATCTTTTATTATAATGAATTCTCATCACATCTTTAATAATGGACTTTTTAAATACATTTGTCATTTACAGAAACTTAGGGTTTTACTCTCATGTTTTCACAGCAATGTTCCTGTAAAAATGCTTCATCTTTAAGATTTGTAGATAGTACTTTTGCCAAATATAAGTTTCTGAACCCTAAGATCACAAAACTGAACTGGGTAAGAATTTCTAGGACTAATATTTTAAAAATCTGGATTCAACCAGAGCAAAAATTAATAACATGGGACTGAAGGAACTGAGGGAAATTATTGTAATTTTTATGACTTCTTGTTTGAAATGTTGCTGGTTCTCTAATGATTTGCTTTTCCATATTTATAGAGACCCTTTCATTTAAGCAATATGAGGTAGACCTCAAAAAACTGGAACTTACTTATAAAAAAATATTGTATCTATTTTTAGATGTTTAAGTATCAGTCACCTTCAAAATACAGATGAGATGTTTTTTCCACTGCTTAAAACAGTTTTGAACTTGCCAAACTTGATGCCTTTTAGTGCTTCTGCCATTTTTTTGTTTCACCTCTTTCACATCAGCAAAATGTTTCTTTTGGGGGACTTTTTCATTTGGAGGAAACAAAAATGTTGCTTGGGCCAAGATCGGGTGAAGAGGGAGGGTGGGACATGAGGGTCATGCTGGAAACACTCATTGCAGCGTGGGCAGGTACACTTGTAAATCACCCATCATGAAATGGCCAAATCCATTGAAAGAGTATTCAAAGAAAATTCACTGAAGCTGAACACAGCTTCTCACAACAATGCCAGCTGGTAGACTGATACAGATTAGTTCCTAGAACACTGGCCTAGTATAGGAAGCCTATTCTACAAGGGGACCATCCTCCAGAAAATAATCCTGGTTTGGGGGACACTCTTGTAAATGGCATGCAGCAATTTGTAAACAAAGATGGAACATTTACTTTTTCTGTCTACTTGATCTCTCAGAATTTGGAAACACTTAAGTAGTATTTTCATGGCACTATAGTTAGTTATTTGCATACATTCCATAAGAATTTGTTTTCCTTGTAATAAGATGCTACTGGAAATCTGTGTTATCATGGCTTTTACTAAACTGTCATATTTGCGAGACGTATGCATAGACTCAGATATGGCAGATAGCTTCATGAAACTTAAGGTAGATTTTATGAAGCCAATAAAACCCCTTAGAAAAATCAGTCTGGAACTTTGATAACCTGGTTCTAGCAAAGCAATCTTAAAAAGAGTTTGTATAATCAATCATTGTAAACAATTAGGCTAAGATTAATGCAAATAAATTAGTTTTACTGTGAGTATCTTTGGTTAAAAATAAACAGGGGGTTGAGGAAAAAAATTATATTTACATATGTGTAGATGTTAAATTATGATTCTATTCATTGCCTTGAGGTTCTGCTATTTACTGGTAAACTGAACTTGACCCTCAAATTTTTCTAGCTTCCTCACAAATCTGGCTATAATTCTCCAAATTAACATTTCCAATTCTCTCTTACTTTTCTGATTTGGAATCATTAAAAACAAAGACTGCTTTTAAATCTCCTTGGAGTGGGCTATAGTAGGTTCTATCACTCCCCAGATGGCAGCCAAACTGCAGGGACTTAAACTTTGGGTCCGTATCCCCCAACTTAAAAAGGGCACTTTCACCCTCTACGAACTGCATACCATATGGAGACCTCAAAATCAAATTGGGAAGACCAGTAGCCACATTAAGGTAGACTGCTTTCTCCCAAGACACAAGATTCAGACTTCTTACTTTAATTAAGCCCTCGTTCTTTCTTTTCTTTACTCTGGTATTGTTCTGGAAAGAGAGTCTGTATCTTCCAGGCCATTTACTAAGGGAACAACCCAACTTTCAGAAGATCATTGGACTTGCCAGGATGCTAGTGATGCTATAGTTCTGCCCATCACCAACATATAGCTGACTTTCAATGCCTCAGTTTCTCTGGAACAAACTCAGCCCCCTCTCTATCTTTTCGGACTCCCCAACCCTGTTGTCTATTTTCCTGATTTTGTTAGGAACCCCAAACCCAGAAAACATTGCATCCAGGCTCCATACAAAGAAAAGAAAACGGGGGAAGGCTGACCACAATAAAATCCCCCAGGTGACCGACAGACCCTTAAATTTTATCTTTCCAATCCTGAGCCACGGGCTTAAATAGAAATTATCAGAAGGCATCCACAATTTTAAAATTAGCTGTCCTTCATAGGTCACTTCTCCCTTAGCCAGGAGTAAGGGCAAGTGAGGCTGTGATCAGGAACCACTCCTTAACTCTGAAAGGTATTACAGAATCTGCTACTAAAGCAACAACAGCTGCCCGAAAAAATCCTTAGACTGTCTGGCCAAAACTTTTTCTTGATAATAGGACAATCCTTCATTGTCTTTTAGCTGATCATAGAGGTGCCTGTGCTGTGGCCACACCCACGTGTTGCACCTGGATGAACACTTCTGATCACTGAGCAAGACACTTGGTTTATAAAAGTGTCTGTTTCAACAGGGTGTTTCTTCAACTTATTGGATTTTGATTGGTTTGGATCCTGGGGACCATGGCTTCAAAGTACACTCCTGACACTGGGAATTATCTTGCTTATAATAATAATAGCAGTCTTCCTGGAACTCTGAGGCTTTAAATGCATGTTTGTAGCCACAAAGCACCAAGCAGATGATCTTCCTAAAACTGGATTGTAGGAAAGAAATAATGAGGATGCCTGACTGAAAAATCATGAGGCTGAAGATATGACCTGTAAATACAATCAAGATTCAGCAAAAAAATATGACATACGATCACCACACAGAAGATTAGTAAGGCTGTGAGAACTTCAGAGGTAGCTGGGAATGGTACTAATGCCTTCAAATTTGATCACATCTCTCAAAAAGAGATGATCAAAAGGAAGGATTTGCTGGGGTGGAAGTGGGAGGGCAGAAGACAACAGGCTTAATATGGAGTCACTTGTGCTAAGCTTGTATCAGCAAACCAAGACTTAATACCTGACCTAACTACAGTTTTAGCCTCTCCCAGGAATGTAAAGTTGAACCAGTTAACCTGGGATGTCCTGATCCACATCAGCAAGGTAATCTGCCTGATAGACCCCCTGCCTTCCTAAACAAAGGTGACCTTACCACATACAATCCACCCTTTTCATTTCTATTCCCAACCTTCTCTGCCTTTATAAAGCTTTCCATTTTGTACAGCTCCTTAGATCTCCTTTCTCTTTGCTAGATTGGAGGCTGCCTGATGCGTGAATCCTAGAATAAAGCCAATTAGATCTTTAAATTTGTGCAGTTGACTTTTTTTTTTTTTTTTTTAAGAGAGAGGGGATGGGATGGAGGAGGGAAGAGAGATAAACATCCATGTGTGGTTGCCTTTCACTTGCCTCCAGCTACAGACCTGGCTGGAGACCTGGCCTGCAACCTGGTTATGTGCCCTGGCTGGGGAATTGAACCAGCAACCTTTGGGTTCCCAGGCTTGCTCCATTCCTCTGAGCCACCAGCCAGGGCCTGAACAGTTGGGGTTTTTTTAAAAAACAATAGAGAGTACACAGTGACCAAAGGGATCACCAAAAAATCATGGGAGAACCTGAACCATCCAATCATGACAAACATGAGCTTCAGCCCTGCTGATGCATCAGGAGCTGGGCCACAGTCCACATGCACTTCCCTCACGTCCTCTCTCCACAACTCGACGCCACTGTTCCCCATTTTACCAGTTTATCGGTGCCATGAACATGGGGCGGTTTTCTGGCATTATAAAGAACTTTCAGAAAACAATAAGAAAATAAAGACAATTTACTAGGGGAAAAAAGAGCAAAAGATGTATAAACCTAGGGTTCACAGAAAAAAACTACTAAAAGGTCAAATGTGCAAAATAAGAGTCTCAATTTTACTCATAATTAAAGGATGAAAATCAAGGTAATATCCAGATACCTGTTTTCCACTTGAGAAAAAAAAAAAAAAGGAGTAAAGAGTTTTTAAAATCCCATAGTTAACAAAAGTATAAAAAAGTGGGCTCTCTCCTACCTGTTTGGTGTCATATACATTTGATATGATGTTTCCTTGAGGAGAATCTGGTTATAGCTAATACAATTTAATTTTACCAACTTGGTGGCAGTGTAATTCTATTGGGTTGGTCAAAAAGTCCATTTAGTTTTTTTATAAAATAAAAGACATTTTTCATTTTGATCAATAGGTGTATTGATTTGGATATTTTTAGTATTTTGGCTATCTCCTGCTATTGACTTCTAATGGGTAAAGGCCAGGGGTGCTGCTAAACATCTTCCAATGCATGACAGCTCCACAGCAAAGAATTATTTGGCCAAAATGTCAATAGTACCAAGAAACTTCACAAACCACTTTTGACATATTTGATCAATCACATACCTTCTCCATACACTGCAGAAATCTATTTTTTTTTTTGCATTTCAGCTACATTTTTGCCTTTCTTGAAATAATAAAGCATAATACACCAAAAATGTTGCAGATTTTCTTTCTTCTTCAATATTAAAACGGTTGCACAAAAAGTCACCAATTTTGATAAGATTTTTAAAATGCATGCTGATATGATAGTTGTCACAATAAATCAGATAAAATTGTTTTTGGACTACGTTAAAGACAACCAAACACTGGAGCCATCATTCGGGGGGAAAACCAAACTTTAAGGTCAACCTAATACTGTTAGAAATTTCCCTAAAATCATACAAAAAGCCACTTCCTGAAACATTTTAATTTGATCATATGAATTAGTTTCTTTTACTTTTAAAATGAATTAATTAGAAATGGTACATCAAAACAACTGAATAATAAAAGGGAATGATGGGTCACTGATGGATGGAGAGAGGCTCACTCTAGTATTTCTCAAAGTGGTTTCACAGGGAGTACAAATGTGCAACCACAGGAGGAGTCCTGCTCCAGCAGGATCAAGATAGGAAGTGCGGCAAGTCCTGGCAGGGACCAGCAGCAAAGAAGGGGTGATACCTCAGGGTTGCCTATCTTGTGTATGGAACATGGTACTCTCTTATTCTTAGCAATGCCTGAACCAGTCTAGATACTTGGAGTTTGTGTTATCCTTGGGTAGGATACCATCAGTTACTCATAGAAAGGTACTATCACTGCTCATCTTCTGTAGGTGCAGAAGCCTGGCAACTAGACCATTATATAATGATTTTACCTAAACAAATGCATTTGTAAAAGTTAAAGCTCCTTTTGGTCTAGTCTACACCTTGGGGTCCTGAAGATCTGACCAGACATTTATGCTTTCTGTACTCAAAGCTAGCTGTTCCATACCTCATTAAACATAGGTATTTCTATAAATCTCCTAATTGTTGTTTTCATAAGAGGGTGGGACCTACTGCCACCCAACTGGAGGGCTAGCATCTTCTGTTTCTCTGTGTTAAAATTAACTTTAAATTACATATTGATTCCAGTCCTATGAAATTTAGCAAACAGTGAATTACATTTAAATAAATTATAATAATTAAGCCCCAGTGTTTGAATTAAAGCTTTTTATTGCATGATTTGACTGAATACTGTAGAACCCTCATTAATTTGTATGCCACTAATTTGTAATTTGTGATAAAGCACAAGCAAGGGGGGTTGAGGAGGAAGAGAGGACTTCGACTGAAGTTTTTCTTTTCACTGTAAATCTTTTTCATGAAAGTGCAAATCAGTCCTGTAAACAAGGTTGCAGGGGGTCTGATTTGAAATACTTAAGAAAATAAACTTTTCAAATACCTTTTGGAAGCATCATTTACATGCGTACAATTTATATGCTAATTGCAAATCATTCCCTCTATTCACTAGAGTTATTCCCTTGAGAACCTCTACTGGGCTTTTTTCTTTTTCTTCCTTTCTCTATTTTTCCCCCCTTTCTTTGGCCTGGGTTAAGTTACTAAAGTTGCAAAATGTGTGTCTCCAGCTGCTTTCTAATTTGAATGGACTTTGTCTATTTAATTTGAAATAGTAAAATTTCACTGCAGTTTCTGTCACTTGTTTAGCTTGCATTCTAATGTGATTCAAAAATACTTAGAAAGTGCTCCCACCTAAAAGAGAATTTTGATTCCAAGTAGGGGAATTAACTTGAGTGAGCAAGGGCAGGGGAAGGGCAGGTTCAGACTCTAGGGCTCTGGTCATATTCCTAGAACTGGAATTAGATTTAATGAGAATTATTTGCATTGAGGTATGTGTGTGTGTATTGGGGTTGTGGAGGGTGGGGGGAAAGAGGCTACCTTATCTCAAGAATTGCCCTCATCTTTAAATTAAGGAGGCCTAATAAGCCTGATAAATATTAGTATATATTTTATTCAATTAACAAACTTGTAATCATGGTGCCAGTTTTAAATTCTCAAATCATTTACCATAAAAATTCACAATCCACTTTCAAATTAAGAATTTTCCCTGGGATCCAATGTTATGATGATCCCTGTTCCAGAAGAAAAATGGAATCAAATAGTTGGGTTATAACTACACAGACAATTTAATAGATTTTTCAAGTAGCAACGAAACAATGAGAATGTAGGTCCTGCTACCTCTCCAATTGCCCTGCCTTCAACCTGACTGTTCCAGCCCCTGTGCTCTGAAAGACAACGACAATTTGGTGGACAGGTGGTGGGCAAAGAGAGCATGGGCTTGCTTTATCATAGGCTGATTTAGCTGTGTAGATAATCCTGAAGCAAAACCAACTAATAAGCGCCTCTTTTCCCAATTTATTTACTTGACTAATTGGGTTACAAAATAAAATGAAGATCAACAACAAAACACCCTCCCTTCAAGCCATGTAAATTACAGATTGCTTATCTCCAAATGGAATAAAACTTTATAGGTGAGAATATAATTAAGCCTAAGAAAGCTCACTCACTTCAGAGAGACGGGTGTTCACAGGATCTATCTAGCAAATGCCTTGGAATTTCAGTCTTACACAATGTAATTATTCTTATGTGAAATATAATTAATGAAGAAAGTGCCTCAGATGTGTGGGCAAGGAAGGCAAATATAGTTATCCTTTATTGTGCCTTCAAGGTTAGAATTATTATAGCACTTATAATTTTATTATAATTACCCATAATGAGACTCCACACATGTGATGTAGTCGACATGCTTTTGACAATAGAAGTTTTCAAAATGCCTCATTAAGTATTTTAGTATATATTTATGTGACGCTCGCTCCGCCTCCGAGTTTTGGCGGCAACACAGCCCATGTAAAGGCATATGTACATATTTTAATAAAAAATACTATCATTGAAGATCATAAAATGATTACAATGAATAGATATTAAGATGTCACAGCTGTAAGAAGCCATTCCTTTTATGTACTCCCATGCTGAATTGTTTTATGACCTATCATAAACCTATTAAACTACTGGTAATAAAGGATTGTAATTAGTGATAAAGCCTTGTTGCTTAGTGAGCCAAGACAGTCATCCTTACTTTGATTTTATTGAAAGTAATCAAGGCAAAACCTTCAGCAATGTCAAATACCAGTGGAGGGCAAGGTTGCACTTTTACTGAGGACTGGTGACATTTAACCTTTCTCACGTTATTTTCTCCCTCTCTATTGTGCTGGTTCAAGGAGAAGTTTTGTGATTTGGTTTTTGTTTTTGTCTGTTTTGCTTTGTTTCTTTTGGCCCGTTTGGCCTCCTGGTTTATTTTGTTTGTCAACATGAGATACAGAAGGGAACGTTCCAAGCCAAAGATAAGCTGGCCAATGCACCCATGCGCTCTCAGAACAGTTGGCCCCGCCAGGCTGACTCCCGGGTGCTGCCCACCGAGCAGGCAGGGCGCAGTCCCTGGGTCGGTGTGCTTCCTGCACAGGACGACTGAACAGAAACCATCCTCAGGCTACAGGAGGGGCAGCTGGTACAAAGGACTGAACAAACATGTGACCTTCTCAGCTATCAAATCAAATTAACTTTTCCCCTACTCATCCTAGGTTGAATGTGAACATCGCTTCCAGAGGCATGGGAGCCCCCTTGCTAATCTGGGTGCACGGCCAGGCCTGGGCACCAGCCTCCTGAATACATTAGTTGTGCCAATGAATGCGGACGATGCTTCTTGATGCCCACCGGAGAAAGATGGCATTTCCAGCCTCACTTAGGTAAATGCCCCATGTCTTAACCTCAGAATTCTGGGTGGATCAATTTCTTCAGGGGTAAGAGCCTGAAGTACATCTGCAAAGCATCAGAAAGGGAGAATGCACTTTTGTGCTGGGTGAAAAACTACACGCCGCCCTCACAGGACCAAGGGCTGCCAAGGAAGGCCTCTCTCTCAGCTCAGAGCTCTGGCCTCAGCAAAGCAGTTCTGCCAAGGGTGGCATGTCTCAGAGGCTTTCACCTAATCTTCTAAAGTGAGCCGAAGACCCCAAATTTAAGTGGCAAACAATGACCCAGCCCTCTACTGTGCTCTCACAGACCAAGAACTTATGAAAGAGTGAAAATCAGGTAAAGTCTCAGAATGCTCTAACTGGACTTACAACCCACTGGTTTGTAAGGAAACCACAGTAACCAATAAATGGATTCAGGTCAGTGTAAACTATCTTGGAGGATAACAAATAAAGATAGGGTAATAATAATAATAATGGCTCTAAAAGCTGCTGGTGGACCATGGAGAGCAGTCAGGGCACTGCCTGAACTCCACAGAGTGGCTGACCTAGCACTGGATCTAACTGCTAAGCTTTCTCTCAGGATATCCAGGGTCCTCATGCAAAGGTCAAGAGTAAGTGAGGCAGGCCGGTGGAGCGGGTTTGAATTAAAGATACATGGTAGTTATTCCAACAGATAATAAAAGACTAGAAGTTAAATAGGAGGCATCAGCCCAGTATCCAGGCAGACAACATTTCAGGGCAAGTACATCCAAATTGGTCTGCAGACCTGGAAAGAGCCACAGAGATCTCTTTACATTATTTATACTCTTCCAATGCTAGTGCCACCTTACCATAAGTACATGTGTGCTTTCTCATTTGCACTGCACCACCACCGGAGTGTGTTAATGTAGCCTCAGGGAAATTATAACATGGAATTAAGACACATCCATATTCCCCTAAATGTCAGTAGGGCCACACCATCACCCATCACTTGAGGTCTATGTGGAATCGTAGGCTGGTGGCTTTTTCTAGAGAATCAGGAAGACCATTCAACTATTTTTTTTTTTAACCTTAAATGTATCCAGAGTTGTACGGACAAATACATAAGCTGTGGCAGTTGGTCAGGTTTTAAGCTACTAGAAGAAAGTTAAGCTTCTGTGTCGGCTGGCTGAGATACCAGCCATAAGCTGACAAGTAATTAAACCAGCGTATCTATAACAACTGTCATCTCTTACTTCTGTGCAACTTGGATGTAAACCAAAGGCAAGAAAGCCAGAGAGAGAGAGAGAGAGAGAGAGAAAGAGAGAGAGAGAGAGGATGAGAGCCCTGGTTGTGGAGGGCCACTGCTGCAGTTTAGGGACCTGAGCATTGAGAGGACTACAACCCAGATCAAAAGGGTCAGTGTCCCCTTCACCAATTAACAGCAGGAAAACCATGCACCAAATAACTTGTAAATTTGAGTGCTACAGTTTTGAAGAAGCCCATGGTGAAATGCATTTATACACTTCGAGTGGCCTGGCTCTGAGTGCCTCCCTGATGTCACTGCTGCATTTCAAAAATGCTGGGGCCCTGGGGTGTCATGGAGCACCCTGTCATGGCCAGCCAGGATAGACCCACCTGCCCCCAGCCACCTCCTAGGGGCTCGTGCTTCATCACTTGTGGTCTAAACAAAAGCTATTTCTCCCCCTCCTCTGCCACATTCTCCTCACCCAGACACACAGCACACATTCTAAAGAGCTCTCCATGTGGGGATCTTTCGTATCTCTAGATAGAAGGACAGGAGCTGGAGCTCTTGACCCGAAAACAAGTGGAGTGGTGGCCAGCCACTGGGTTCGAGGCTGAAAATTAGTGCAGCATTCTGCCAGTCTTCATGGTCTGAGCACCTGTTTGTGCATGGATCTCAGTTGTTTGGTGTGTTTAAAAATAATGACATGGGAACCATGAACACTGAATTGAGATGTTTCCATAGGTTTCAAGATAAGCAGGCAATTCTGTCCTTGTGGCTTCCGGCCTTGTGATGACATGACAAGTAGCTTAGGTCAAGAGCCTATCCTGGGAGAAGGAAGTGGGGAGGAGGAGGCAAAGAAGGGGCGCAGTTTAGCCAAGGAACTAGCATGGAAGAACCATGGACATGGATAACAAATGGGATTGACTTTGCAGGGGTGGGGTGGGAAAAGTGACAGAGGAGAGGAAAAAGGGGATGGATGTAATACAACGACAATAAAATAAAATAAAATGAGTCTGTCCTCCTCAGGAAGAGCACTCTGAGTATGATTCCCAGTCACAAACACACAATGACATCTTTCACAGGTATTAGTGTGGTGCTAGTGATCACTACACACGCTGCACCTTTAGAGGGGGGAAAAACGTATAATGAAGCTCTTCCAACCTCCAGACATTCCTGTTTGCAGTAAGATTTGCGATTTCTAAGTGAAAATGTTAAACATTTAAGATGAGCTATTTATCCTTAGGACCATTGTAAACTCCTTCCCTCCCCCGCCCCACCCCGGAAAATACTGAAGGAGAAGCTTGTTAGAGATTTAATTGCACAAACGTCTGATGCTTTTCTTTTAAAACCTCTTACTACTTTCACAGTCTTTCCCGTTCAACTGGACTCTAAGCTTTGTTCATTTCTTAGTCGTCAAACTTGGAATTGCCTGACAATCTTGGAAACAGAGACCCCCCATCCAAGGCCTAGCCGCACATTCTGTTTATTTTTCTCCTAATGAAAAGTGTGACAAGCAAATAATTAAACTGAAAAGCAAGCATAAATTAGAGTCCGCTGCTACAGAACAGATCGCCTTTTGAAGACTGCATTTTAAATATGTGCTTCGGAGAGCGCTCACTTCGGTCATTTAAATTATCTGGCTTAAACTGTCTGTGGTTCTCCTGTACGGCGGCTTATCCCATTTCATCAAATAGAATGTTTGATGTGCCTCGGCATAACAAATTATTTGTGTTGGATTTATTTCAGTGAATTCCCCTTCTCCTTCTGGTTTCAAGAGAGTAAGCCCTGGACTTCTACACATTACGAAAACAACCAGATCTGAGAGACATTATATCCACAACAAAGAGAAACCAGTGACCGGCCCAGTTACATTGTCTTTTGAACAACAAGTCAATGCAGACAGAAGTAAATGACAGTTAATTACAAATTACATTCTGGTTGGGGCTGAGGAGGCCTCTCGCCTTGAATAATGATCAGGCCCTCGGGCGCTCACCTGCCGGCGAGCGGCCGTAGGAGACGCAGGCTGGGGCGCTGTACAAGTTTCAAAACAAGCTGCTAAACACAGAAGCTTATTGGATTACAGAGATTTAGGAAAATGCGTTCAGATCTCTCGCGGCAACTGCGGGACGGGGGCGGAGGGATTTCTGGAGGACCGTGGCCGCTCCCTGCGCGCGGGGGAACGCCAGCCTCCTTGCCCCGGAGGGAACTCGGCCACTTTTTGACAAAGTAGGGAGCTTGTCCCCTCGCAAGGACGTCGTTGAGGCAGCGGGCCAGCGAACCGAGAGAAGTAGTTAGTATTGCGGAGATTTTTCGACTCATTATCAAAGGGAGAATTCAGTAATTCACTTAGGTTGTGTATTTTTTTAATCAGAAGAAGCTTTTCATACTATGTGCAGACGCTTTGATTTATTGATCCTTTTTTTCTTTCTTTCTTTTTTTTTAAGTTTAAAGAGTAAGTGAATTTGTTACATTTTTAGGTCAAATTTTAAGTTAAGGCATTTGCAAAAATAAGACAATGTTGAAAATAATTAATGTCAGCGTTCCTGCATTGAAAGGACCTTGGCTTTTGTAATTCACTAAAGCAATTTCTATTCATTTAGTTGAGCTAAATGCTTATTGTTAAAGACAAAAGCCCCATCAGTTTGACATTGAGCTCATTATGTATGTTAGGAACACTCTGGAATCCATGGCCACACGGCAGGCAACGCAGCCGGGGACGCGAGGGGGAGGGGCCGGGATTTACATGCAGACCACAGCGTTCTCCTCAATAACTTCCCATTTAGACCTGATTAAAACTTCAAAACGGAGCTTGCTGGAAACAGGAGAACGATTTTTGTTGTTGTCAGTAAGTGGCGGGGCGATCTGTAAACTCTTGGAAGTTTAAAAGTCTCGGAAATGGCTCTGACAGCCAGGACCATGACCAGCCGGTGCACAAAACTGTTCGACATTTTAAAGAAACTATAAACGTATGCAGGAGGGGAAAAAATTTTTAAAAGTATTTCATGAAACATGGGGCATTTTTAGAAGAAAATATAATTCTGTGTTCTTAAATGGCACTGACAAAGCCGGATAACACAACTTTCTGTGTATTGTAACAACAATGTATAATTAGCAATGTCTGCTCTCTAGGACGCCTTTTTCTACTGCGTTGTTTGCCCTGCACAGCACTTGACCAATAAAGGCCCCTGTTGATGCCACCAAAAGAAGCTCCTTTCTCATGTCAGAAATAACACACCTTCATGGCACTACACATTCTCATGGTGGGAATCAGACGTCGTTATTAAACTCCGTGTTTGGGAAATTAGGACCCTGTTACTTGCCTGAGCAGAAAGTTTTACAGATGAGACACAGTTTGCACGTGAGCTTCTGCAAGATAAAAGTTAGAACAGGTCCTGCTGAGATGCTCCTTTAAATGTTTTTCCTGTTCATTCAAAAAAACAATAGGGCACAGCTTTAATCATGAGACAAAGCAAATGATGCCGCCGCAGGTGCAGGTCCAGAATTCGTATGCGGGAGCCTCAGATTCTGTGAAAATTCCCCAAAGGCGACACTCTCAAGGTTTTATTTTCATGCTGCAAAATTTGAAAGCTACATTTTAGAAATGTTGGCATTTTTCTTCCAAATGGGCAGGCAGATGGTATATTTCCAATCCAAAGGAATACACTTAACGCCTTTGGGGGAATTGTAGGGGTCTTTCCCAGTATGACATCTTAACCCCCACTTGAAAGGACACCTGCAAGAACTCTGCCCCTAAAATCAGGGAGGAAAATAGCTGCCTTCTCTGTGTGGTGGAGAGTGGCCGTCTTATCGGTGGCAGAGTGACGCTGACTGTACTGATAGTGACACGGGTAATCCATCATGTCATCAGCAAAGTGAGGGACAGGGCTGGCACCTCCACCCGCCTGGGATGCAAGCCAAGAGGCAGGGACACTTAACCCCTGCGAGCCACTCTGCCCCCTTGCCTTCCCGCTGCGCTCCACACAACCTCTGTCAGGTCTGAGGTGGCTGCAGAATGACAGTAAATCTATAAGGGCCCACAATCTACCCTCATGACAAGCGCACACCGGCCCGCCTTATAACACGATTAAACTGTATCATGATGGGAGTGCAAGACAAGGCCTTTATTATGTGCCTTGTTGAACCATTTAGGAGGTCTCTGCCAAGACTGCCTGCTCTCAATGGGCCGGGGAAGGTAGGGCTGACGTCTCTCTGGCCCTGGGAGCTCTCCAGGGTGGGGCGCCTGTGAGAAGACTCGAATTTCTAAACCAGCATCTGATTTACAGTGATGATTCTCAAAGCATCTGCAGGCAGCATGCATTATTCTGACACAAGAAGATGTTAACCAACTTTTTTTTTAGATTTTTAAATCCATAATAAATAAATGGTAAGACGTCAGGGTTGGGATATGCCATTGGACACCATGTAGCATTTTATCACATCATCTAGGAAAACCTAAGTCATGTAAATGGCAGTGGTTCAAACACGTGGAAGTGGCATTTAGGATGATATTTTGAACTCCTAAGATTTCTTAGGTGCCAGGTTGTGATTCTATCTACATACACATAAAAGTGGCATTTCTTAGGTCACTGTGTTATGCATGTGTTTACAACAGGAAATAAACAAGTGTCTCTCCTAACTTTTTCTAGATTGTGTTTTTCATTATTATTTTTGTCTTCCCTTTTGTTAAATCACAGCAAGCTTTTCTTGGGTTAAAGAGAGAAAAATCTCGTTGAATAGTAATATGATTCTTTCATGTATATGCAAGAAAAAGATCTTTTCACACCTTGATGAAATTAGCATAAATTTAAATGCTAATAACTTGCCAGAGACTGGGTAGGAATACCAAGAGCTACCTGCACACAGGGTTACATGTCCCTAGGACACAAATCTGATGCTAGTGGCATTGGGACATGATTGATACTGGATTTTATTTCACAAGATGCTAATACCAGGTCCCAAACAGAGTGAAGGTGGCAAGATAGATGTCTGTCACACACAAAAAAAGTTGTCTCAAAATGGGAAAAATTGAGGTCAAATCAAAATAAAAGCCATCCACAGGCTTGAGGTGGCGTTCTGTGAGTCTTTGACTGCTCAGTGAGATCGTGGAACTTTGTCTATCACCAATTTATTTACCATGGACCTGTTTGATTCAGGGCTGGATTAATGAATTATTTCATGGATATCCCATAGCATGGAAAGTTAATTAAGTTTAATTCAAAGGCTCACTTGAAGGAGGAATGTTTTTTAATGTACTGCTGTCCTATGGTATTCAAAATAATTTTATGTTCTCTCAGGTAAATGTTGTGGATCGATATACACTCATATCATCAGGTTTGATCTAATAGCTCAGCCTCTGAATTTTGACTCCTCGTAGACCCTGGGCAAGCAGAGGACTCTCGGGGTCTCATGTCTCCTCTACCTGCCAGTGAAGAGCATCATCTGTAGTAAAGGTCTTTCCACCTGTGAAATTCCAGGTGCCTTTTACCTCTCCCCCTTTCAGAGATGGCATTTTCCTGCAACCCAAAGTAACCATCAATTTTTGTTACTTTTATGTTTAAAAATGTAATGAATTCTAAAATGTATGGAAATAATATAAGTCCAGGAAAAGAATTTAAAATTCCACAACTGCAAGAAGAAATTAAATTTGACCGAACTTGACAATATTCCTTGATGACAATTACTGTCACTTTTCCAGAAAGAATGTGTTTTTTGTAATCATTTTTCAATTTGTGCTCTAAAAACTTTTAAAACGTTTCTTATGGTCTGCAATGTGTTTTCTAGAGCTCACTTATTTCTTTCAAGTTTATACAAACCTTCAGTAAAAAACCCTACATATGCACAGGTACAAAGAGGTAATAAGTAAAGGGAATTAAAATACTTTCTTCAATAGTTAAAAGCTTGAATAAATTATAAAATATGCCTCAGGGCACCTTGGGTAATGCAGGGCATACATGTCCCTCAAGGGCATTGTTCAAACATCACTTGCTTTACTCAGATTTTAGCCAGAAGTGACATCACAGACAGGATTGAGAGCTCAGGTACCATGTCAGAAGTGCAGGTTTTTTAGGTTGTTCATTAAAAAAGCAATCCTGAGCCACCAGTGATGGGGTTAATGTTACCCTAAGCAATTCCAGAGTCAGGGTTGGTATACTCATGCTCTTTAAAAAGAAGCCAGGCCACCTTGGTGAGGAGGGGAATGGTGGGCAAGAGTGAGGAACTAACTCAGCCAACATGTGGAGAAATCAGTTGGATGCTTCCTAATTTTTTCCTGATTGCAACTTGTAGCTACTAGTTGAAATGTAGAAGCAACAGAGTAATGGTGTGTTCTGAAACTCAATTATTCACTTGGAATGGCATAGGAGGTGGCAGTTAGGGGTAACAAAGAGGGTTGGGTGGTGGGCCAACCATGCTGGTCTCAACTCACAAGAATGAGAGAATGAGTTAGAATTAAGCAGGAGGCTTTTTTTTTTTTTGACTCCTAACAAAAATTTTGACCTCTAACCTCCACTCCTACCCCATCTTACTATTTGAGGCATTTATTTTTTAAAAAAGGAAATGGATGTTCTCCTTTGGACAGTAGCGTTGACTAGCATGACCCTGGGAGCTCTTTGGTCCCACGTTCAACAAGGTTCCATGCTGGTCCTTTCCAAGGCTGGAACAACCTTCCCGGACGATACAAGTATCTAGTTATGGCAAATATAAGGGGGAGTACTCCCTTTAAAATTACTTAACACATTATTGACCAGCAATTTTATACAAAAGCTAATGTAAGTGCAAGCACAAGTTAACTCGTTGTAGGTCAACAATGTTTGGGCTTGAAAACACAAGTTTTTCGTGACCAGTTAACAAGTGTTAAGAACCAACTGCAACCTCAGCCTTAGCATTGTCAATTTTAACAGAAGAGCTACATACACTGGGTTAGAATCCACATGTAGAATGACTATCACAAGTACTATGATTCACTTTTACAATGAGAATAGCTTAGAATGAAGCTTCTAAGGAAGAGTCCAAATTATTCTACTTACAAATGGGAATAAAATTGAGGTCTATCATACTGAGTTTACTTAATAACAGAATATCGTTTACATTATTTCTAGGTGTTAACCAACATTTGTTATTTCATATTTAAAAAATGAATATCTTTTCCTGGCTGGTGTGGCTCAGTGGATTAAGTGCCAGCCTGAGAACCAAATGGTCATTGGTTCAATTCCCAGTCAGAGCACATGCCTGGGTTGCCTTCCGGGTCCTCAGTGGGACTGTATGAGAGGCACCCTCTCTTTCTTCCTTCCTTCCTCTCTCTCTAAAAATAAATAAATAAATAAATAAATAAATAAATAAAATATTTGAAAAATAAAATAAAAGCATGAATTCTAAAAAGTCTTTAATTCTGTGTATTATCATATATACAACAAAGTTAAAATATTCAAAATGTAAAATCAAGCCTATTTGTAAATAAGTTAATAGTTTCAGAACGTGTTTCCTGCCACCCCCGCCCCCACCCCCAATTAAACAAATGAGCTAGAGGGCAGCAAAAGCTGAACTCAGGATCTGTAGTTCATGATACTTCCAAAGCCCTACCATCATATTTTAGGGCTGTCTTTCAGATAGATATAGCTCTATATCCTGGCATACTACCAAATATCTGTTCAGGACATGCTCCACATGTGCTTGCATGGAGGATGCTTCCTCCAATAAATGGGTGGTGATGGGGTTCTTTCTGATCTGTGACCTCTTCCTCTCCAGTTCTTACGCAAAATGTTGGCAAAGTCCACTCTCTGACAGTTCTGTGAACACAGATGCTGAACTGTCAACTGTTAAGTGAAATTGATGGTGTTGGTCACTTGGTAGGATAAGAGGTCAGAGCAAAAATGCTCAAAGAAATCAAAGCTTGGGACCTGCAGAAAGAGAAAACTTTTTGTCTGGTTTGGCAAATAGTTTCTCTATCTTGAAGATCTTGTTTAACTTTTGAAATGTATGTATAACCACTTAAACCATCTGTACAAAACTCTTCCCAAACATGATGAGTAAAATTTCCTTAAAAAGGTGAAACTCTGACCATAGACATATTGACTGTGATGGGGTTAGACTTCTTGGTTTAGGACAAAAACTGGCTGGGTTTTCAACATTTTAATAAAGTCCTCACCCTTTTTCAAAGTGGAGCTTCTCAAAATTTTATTATAAAATAGTTGACATCTCTGCCTCAGAAGGTAGTACAGGCCTGAGAGGTCAGTAGAAGACCTGGCATGTCTCAGGTGGTAAAGCTCTGCCCCTAAAGGCAACTGTCTTGTATGGTTGATTTAGGCAAATAATAAACTGGTGGGTATGAGTGGCCTTAGGCTACAATTCCCACTGTGTCACTCAGCACCAAATTTGTCATCTCGGTTATGCTAGTAATGTTACATGTCTGGAATTGTTTGAGAATGTCTGTGTATGAGCCTAATGCAGTTGGCAAACACTTTCTCTAAAGGGCAGATAGGATGTATCTCTTCCATTTTGGGGTCCTCATTTGGTCCCTGACCAATGCTCAACTATGCTGAATTGTGAGAGTGCCCACAGACAATACACAAACCAATGGGCATGGCTGGGTTCCAATAGAACTTTCTTTAAAATGCAGGCCACAGTTGGCTCACCTCTGTGTCTCGCTGTAACCCCACCCTCCAAGGCTGCCCTGGAATCTCGTTTCCTCACAATCAACTCAAATGCTTGTTCCAAGCTTCTTCTTTCATAATTAGCTATTTTGATGACTGACCCAGTCTATTGCAGAACATATTTTATATCCTTCACCAACAGATCAGTCATCACTACCAATATGTATCTCTTTTTGGTTTTAATTTTATTTTTTTCATCTTTATTGTATTTTCCATTACCACCTAGTCCCCTTATAACCCCCTCCCCCCAGCAATCACCACACTGTTGTCCATTCCATGAGTCCTTTTCCCTTTTTTCTCAATTCCTCTACTCCCTGATCTCCCTCTACTAGCTGTCATATTGTTTTAATTCTAAATGTGTAGCAGGAGGATCTTTGTTTGTTTGCCGTAGATCTTGTTTTAAAGGGAGTGCACCCTCAAGAAAATTCTTATTCAAGGAGTGGAGTCAAGATGTCAATTTGTATGTGTAGAGTCACATCAGAGAGTGCATACTAAATGACAGGGACTGAGAGCCCCAGTTTACATGCAGAAATCTCCCTGAGAGGCAGGAAGTCAAGGGTTAATAAAAATAAGAGTTATTGTAATAATAACTTTATAATGTTAACAATATAAATAACAGCATGCACCATTCACCACGATGCTGTGGGCCAAGCATTGTTCTGCATTGTTCTGCATTGCTCCGCATTGCATGCACATTTTATCATATACCACTCACCTGGCTGGAAGGTGGACTCTGTCTTGGTGCTTTGTTTAAATAGGTAGGGAGGACTTACCAAATGCCAGCTCTGCATGGAGTTTCTGACACTTTTTGACTCCTGGAGATAATAGGCAATAAGACTGAAGTGGAGACAGGTGGGTGCGTGTCAGCAAGCAGGAAAGGACACAGATGTGCAGGAGAAGCATGTGCTGGTGCCAGGGTGGGCTCTTTTTTACCTCTACCAGACAATCTTTAAAGAAGTACTTTACTTTTATGGTCCATCATCCAATTTTCTAAGACATTCAGGTATTGTTTGGAGCTTCCACAATCTATCAATATGACTTGAATGTTCTTCCTACTATGGACAATAAAATCCTATTCAAAACTAAATGATTTTATTGAGGTGTTTGGGTCAACTATGTCTGAGTAAGAATGGCATAAGGGTCTTGTCTATGGCTGACACCTGGCCCTGCCCAGAATCTGGACTCGCCATGGAGGCCTGGAATGTGTAACTCTTAGCCATTCCCTTACTTCAAACTCATGAACACCTACCTTCAAAGGTCAACAAACATAAGCTCCATAGAAAAATGTGGGAAAGACATGGCAGTGATTGGACAAACTAATAATGAGGCAAAGCACACATGAAGATCACCTAATTCTGTGAGTCCTCATAATTATTAGTGCAAACTTTCACCAAAACATAGCACTCCTATGCTATTCAAATGCTAAGAATGTCATGTATTATTTAAAGACCAAAAATCTGAGGTAGATGACATAAGAGCCACCATGTGTCAATGACAAGATAGATACTAAACTCAGGCTTAAATAAGATCATAATTTATTATTTTCTTTAGTGTCTACTTTTTGTTACTTCATTCAGAACATAGACTATTATAGAAGAGGTTCTACATAGAAAACCTTTAATAAGGGCATGGGAGATATCTCTGTGTCAGGAAGTGATGGAGGTGAGATCTGAGTTTGGGAGAAAAGCTTTTCAACCAGTGCAGAAGTCCTAGGGCTGGAATGAGCTGACAATAGAGCTTTGTAGATCAGCAAAGGTTGGTGTGGCTGGGACAGGGGGAGAAATCAGAGAGAACAAGGCCAGATTCCAAGAGTCTTGGAGGCTACAGTGGGAATATGAATTCCAGTACTATGGGGGAGCTTCTGAAAACTTCCAAAAGTAGCAAAGATACATGATATGATAAATATTTTCAAAAGAACCCCCTGGCACATGCAGGCTCCATGGGTGACAGAGATGACAGTAGGAGCAGAAAGACAAGAGTAGATTTGGAGTTGGAGGGTGTGGATGTAGCACAGCTCATGCAATGACTCAAATTCTGAAGACCTTTTAGAAGTGGGTCCAACAGGACCTTCTGAAGTGGATTAGATGGGGCTGGGCAGACAGTGAAGGCAAGTGAGGATTCAGGTTGATCCCTAATTGGGGTATTGAATGGACTCTGGGATGTGGTTCTTCACATCCATCCACTAGGAACTCCATGGGGGATGAATCTCTAAATTAAACATAGTGATAATTAGCAGATGAGATGGCGATTAGACTCTGAGAGACACCCTCTCAATTTCAAATTCATCATTCAGAAAGGAAATGCATGTCAGAGACCATAGTGAGAAAAGTGGCTTCGGCTAATGAAAAAATAAACAACAGGATCACACAATCAACTTCCTGCTCTCCAGCGACACTTCTGAAAATGTGTGGCTTTCCCACATAAACCCAATCATGGGGTGGGCAGGAGACAAATGCCTTTGCCCTGCAGTTACATTTTGGAGCATCTGTATGAATACTGGGAAGGCGAATATGGACAAGAGCTATTTTTTTGCACCTGTTCTTTGGATCAAGACCCTGGAGATTCTTGTACAACAATTGTACTTAATGTCAAAGTCACATGCCCCATAGAATACCATGACTCAAAAAGTTATTCTGTAGAAAGAGGGTAGGCAAATGCCTGGGGTCTTGTCCAGCCAAGATAAATCTTCAAGAACACCACACATCATTGGCAACTGCGAGAAATCCTATGTCAAAACCCAACCCAGAGTCCCAGATTCAACTTAGTACCTGTGCATGTTTTAACCTCCACTGTGGAGGCAATAACAAAATGGTCTGAGAGGCAGAAATTGTGAAGAGGGTCTAAGTGCTAATTCCTGCCCAATCTGAAGCTCTAGCCTGGTATGAGTGAACCTTAGAAGTACCCATCATTATGATCACCACTAGAAGCAAATCCAGTTAAGGTTGAAAATGTTGAAAGCTACACGCTACAGGATCTCCATCACAGAGAGGGCCCATGAATGCCATGTCCACCCTGCCTGAACTGTCACCTCCCCTAGGCCCCAGATGAATTTGAGGAAGGGGATCTAATATTGATTCACGTGTAGCATGTGGAGAGGGGACGAAGGCAGCTGGAGAAAAGAAGCTGCACTGGAAACACTGTTCTGGTCATCATCAAAGGTTTGTGGAGGGGGACCCCAGTTTTAATAACTCCACCCCGAAATTTTAGTTGGTGTTAAATACCAAAACCAGATTCTATGGTATCAGGTGTGCATAACAAGCATATAGCACAGCCAATTATGTGAAAGAAGAGGCAGACTTTCATGGCCCATCTGTCCCCTGTATGCCTGTGAGTTATGTACACGTGTTCCATGCTGTGAATTCAACAGCAGGATGCACTAGGCTCCAACATACCACTGATGAGAAGGACAGAGGTGAATTTTGGGGACCACAGAGTCCTGGCCAGAGGCTAATGCAACAGTAATGGCATTTACGGTATTTTGGTTATTGTTGTTTAGAGAGCTATTTTCACATTAAGGTGAAGCACACAATTGTTTGAATGAAAAGCTGATTCATCATTCAGAAAGTAGTTCTTCATAGAGGCACATTTAGGTGATAAACATCAACGACAAGGCTGGTAAATTGCCTGGGAGGGTTCGAAACAGATTCAAGATAAAGGAGGGAGAGATTAAGTCAAGACAGCATCTAATGCGTTTGCCAAACACCCCCGCCTCCCTCCCGCAGTGGAGGCTGATCTAATGGCTGGCCACTTAATTTCAGAGCCCAGTGCCAATCTTTTGTCACCTCTGTGGCCCCATATCAAACTTTCAGGAAACAAGACCCAAGAAAGCAGATAATCAATAATGAGATCAGGAGATGTTATCCTAAGAGAAACAGGGCTGCCTGCTTTGTTTGTGGAAGGTTGTTTCTTGGAGGCTGCTTGTCAGTCCTTGACTGTGATGTACACAGCAGGATTGAGTGTGCGGAGATAAAGCCTCAGGGGAGGCGCTGGGAAGCAGGCACAGACACTCAAAGGTGAATTGTAGCTATGAGGCTACTGAGCCCTCCCCAGCCTCGCCTTGGCACCTGGAGTCACCACTGCTCTCAGACCATGTGCATTTCTTAGGTGCTTTTTCTAGGACATTTCAAGGGGAGTTTCCGATGCTTTGGCAAGTTGGGGTGTCAATGGAGGGAAGAGTGAGGGGCTTTTCAGAGGAATGGACTCACACTTTTGCCCTATAATGTAGACATCACAGGCACCCACTCCTCTTCCACATTGTCTGTGTTAGAATAGGGTAATCCCCAAAGCCCCTACAAGATAGCAGACATGTGCACCTTTTCTCTATGACAATGTGACACTCACAATCTTCTATGAATAGCAGCCACCACCACCACCCCCCACACTCATTCTATGTGGTAATGGGGATGCTCACACCTCTGTAGGATGTTAGGCATCCATTTCTCTGATTTAGGACACTAGGCACTCACATCTCTTGTACTATATGACATTAGGCACCATCTCATTCACAGAATAATGAGCACACACCTCTTGGTGATGGCAGGTGCAAACATGTCCTCTATATAATGTTGAACATGCACACCTGTGCTATGTGTTGCTAGTTGCCTATTCACGTTCTATGTGACATTAGGGGAACACACATCTCTTATATGATAATGAGATCACCCATAACTGCTCAGTAGGAAAATGGCCACAACCTCCTCTGTTTGAGTGGACACATACCTCTTCTCTAGAATGTAGGCAACCAGTTATACTTTGTGTGACAATAGACACCCACACCTCTATTCAGTATCAAGTGTAGGTCCACACAATGGGGCCTTTCTAAAGAGGCAATCACATGAGATTCAGAAGCAGTATCTCAATTCTTTGTCTAAAATAATGTGAAAGAAAAGTTATTAAAGAACAGATGCTGCTCGTGTGTATATTTTAATAGGCTTTGGGATACAGTAAATAAAATTCTCCTGTTACCACCACAATCAATCTCAGAATTAAAATACTTTTTAATTTTTCCCCAAATAGGACTAGAGATCACACAAAACAGTTGCTCAGAGGATAAAACCATTAGATGAATATATATTTTTTGTTAAAAATAATGTGGCACTCAATGAAACGTCTGTATTTTTCAAAATAAAACTTCTAACAAATGAAAGCAGTTACATAACTTTGCGGTTGACATTTTACTGCATGCACAATAGAAATAAACTGGCATTTTACTTTTCAAATAGCCATGGATTTTGGTCCTTGAAGGTTTTATTCCTAAAATAAGCCCAGTATCATGCGTTTCAATCATTGACAAATCACGTGGAGGTTATTGGAACCAGAATGAGGTTTTGTTTTTTTTTGAGTCAACATGGTTCTCCTGGTCACACTGCCTTCTCAGACCAGGTTCTGCCTGGCATTCAGGTTGGGCAGATGGAGTTTTTGCTTTGTGTGACCATGAAATTTCGGTTTCTTCTGAGCACCAGGATAAGATGAAGATACTCAAAGGTTGTTTTTCAGAGCGGGGCCAGCTGAAGCCTCAGTGGAGAGAGAGCTGGGAAAGCATGAAGAGGGTAGGGGAGCGGTGTGGGAGGGGGCAGCCTGGAAGGGAGGGTGAAGGGAGAGCTGGGGGCAGGGCAGCGTGAAGACTTCCTCCCCCAGGATCCCCATTCCCAGGCCGTCTTAGTTATGGCTTCCACAGAGGAACCCTCAGTTCATTCGGGAACCGCTCAAATGTCTCTTTCTGAAGACTGTGTAGTTATTCTAAGCTTCAGGCTGATTTAAGAAGAATGAGTGCCTCGGGGAAAGGCCCCTCTGGCCTTTTAGTCCATTACAATTCCAAAGGCAATCACAAAAGGAGATGGGCTGCCGAAGTTAATGAGATTCCTCACCAAAAACACTAATCTGGGTTAAAACTAAAAGAATGCTGATAAGGATATTACAGCTCACACTGAGAACAAGGAAGGTGCTTCCCTCAGATCAACGGTGCATATTAGGAGGCAGCCTTTAATAATGTTTCCTAAAAATCTGAGAAAATGGATGTTGGAGACAAAGCCTCTTAGATGAGGAGCAGCTGAAATCGAATAAAACATCCCACTTCCACTTTTTTTTTAATAACGTTCCAGGTATAAATAGTAGCAGAAGTTTAACATCACTTTAAAAGAGAGTGACTGACCCACTGAGAAAGTACATAATAAAATGTGTAGCAATCCACTGATTAGCCCTGTTTCCCCTCCGGCAAATACCTGAGCGTGTGCACTGGAACATTTTGTTTTATTACCTTGTGAGATAAGTGGGGAAAAAAGCCTCCCGTGCCTGGGGAATTCAAATATTCAGCTTTGTCGTATCAGGGCCCGAGCTCAATTTCATGCAGGGCGCATAATTATAGCAGTGTTTAAAGGGAGCCCAGAAGGAAGATGGGTTCAAGTGCAAATTAATTTCAGATTATCACAACAAAGGCAATCATATCTCAACAAGCTTGCCAGCAAAACACTTTGCAAAGGTCCCTAGGTCCCTCCCCTCCCCAACTTACAACAAAGACCTTTCAGCTCAAATTAAGCTAATGATCTCAAACAGCCCTCTGCCTACCTTTTTTGGTTTTGACTATTTGCACAGTAGAATGTGGCAAACTTGCAAAGGGACAGAAAGGAGGGAGGCAGTGCTGGGGGGTGGGGGAGGGAGGGGACGCAGAGCCAGGGTAGCCGGAAAGGTCAGGGCTCCTATCCATCAAGTGACAAAACAAACAGTCAGCGGCTTGATGGGGCCTGCACGTCGTCAAATTGTCTATTCGGCGCAGACAATCCGCGTGAGATGAGGGTGCTGAGAGAGGGCTGCGTTTATCTGGACTTCTCATCCCAGCAGCCTCCAACCCAGCGGTCCGGCTCACCTCCTCCAGCGTGCTCTCGGAAACGCCGCGTCTCAGTCCAGCCGGTGGGAACCTGCCGGGAGGGAAGGCGGGGATCAGGGCTGGAACGCTCGAGTCAAGCCTCATTACTTCCTCATTACCTTGGCAGAAGTGGAGGGAGAGGGTTTTCATCTGGGAAACGAGCTGGATGTCGCTGTGACTTCTGTCTGGTTACTGCACAGCCGACCGTGGCGCGGGGCCGCGCTGGGACCCAGTGTTCTTCCCAGGCCAGGCCGGCAATGATCCACTCATTAGGGGCTTTAAGGCAAATTACTGCTGTGCGTCATCGTGCCAGGCGGGGCTGCTCCCCGCTCCCCCGGGCGGATGGGGGCAGATGAAGGAAACACATTTCATTGCTTGTTCCCTTCTTCCCTGTTAATGGCCCCTGGTTTTAGTGGGCTGTACCCCAAAGGCAAATGCATTTACTACAAACACAAATGCAGACTTGCAAAGTAGCTGGTCGGCCAGGGCTCTTGTTGTTTGCTTCTTGGGGAATCATTTCCTTTGGGCCTTCAGTGTGTCCTCTTAGGAGCTGGCGGTGAGACCCCCACGCATTTCCCTGTGGACACCCAGGGCTTCCAGGGCAGGGCGGGAATGGGGCCTTAGCAACCTCACACACAGATGCAGCTCCTAACACAGGTTCCTGCGGGCCCAGGGCCTGAGATGCTTGCTACCTAAGACTTACACTGAGCTGCTCCAAGGAGATGGCTTCACTTCGTGTCCCTGTGCAACAGTTCTGGGACAGGAAATGCAGCACTTAATGCTTCAAGCCTTTTCCCGCTTCTGCCTGCTTCCACCTCAATTTTGCTGAAACTTGGCCTCCAACTATCTCATTCCTTCTCTCCTCTGTGTATGTATGTGTGTGCGTGTGTGTGTGTGTGTGTGTATAAAACAAATAATTTACACGGAGTACCATCACCACTGCACTCCCACGTGGCACAGGATTCCATGAGGAGGTCTGTTTCCCCAGGAACATCTCTCCTGGTGGCTCCTCTCTGCCCCTTCCTTATTCAGATTGCTCAGATTGCTTCAAGCCCATTGTCATAAACTCCCAGATCTTCTCCGTGGTTGCCCCTTACTGTTGCAGATAGAAATGGAGGGAGGCAACGCAGTGGATGGGGAAAAGGAGAAGCATATCCATTGCCCCTGGCTGCAGCATCCAGGAATAGGAGCCAGGGGTTGACCAGCATTTCCAGAATCATAGTCCACAGTTAAAAACAAAGAAGTCCCCAACGTGGCAAATGGGGATGGGCTTCAGGAGCAGGTGCTGGAGGAGGAGGCTGGGTCCCCAGGTCATTCCTAAAGGTGCTAGGATGAGGCGCAGAGCCAGAGAGGATAGGCACTTTCAGCTACTAAGGACAGGGTTTCACAGAGGGAACTAAGTGGTCTGGATTTTGTTCTGTGGCCAGAGTGCTTTACTAGCAACTTAGATGTTGTTCCTTTTTTCTCTGTGTTACCTGCAGGACCCTGGCTTTGGAGCCTGGGCTGGGAGTTAGGGATGAAAAGCTTGGTCTTGGATTTTTGGGGACAGGAGCAGGGCTAGTGGGTATCATAAAAATAAAAATGGTCTCTAAGATAAAGGGAGCTAACAAGTGTAAATTGACATCATTAGGGATCTGGGAAGGCCCGAAAGGCACATTCCTAATCCTTAGGGAGGTATCTGCTGGCTTTTCCTGGGACAGGGGGCCCTTTTTCACATGTGAATGATGAGATCAAGTTAAGGCCAGGCCCTCCCAGTTGGAGGTGGCTGTGTAACTCAAAAGCACCTCTTTCACATTTGAAGGCCTCAGTGGCAGGTTGCCACCTCTGCTGGAGGGTTGGGGGTGGGTGTGCATTGTCAAGGGGCCTGGAGGCTTGTTGGGGGAGGAGGAGAAAATGGAAGAAAGGAATGTAGCAAGTCAGGGGCCTTGAGCCCCTCAACCTTACCCTCCCCTTCGTGTTGCTGGCAGGTAGGCACCTCTCTGTGGGACCTTCAGCACCGAAAGCCATGTGGCTTTTGCTGGAGCCTTTGCCCGCTTCCTAGGATCCAGGATGGGACTCACAAGTTCTCTAAGTGTATTTACACACCTTTATTTCATCCTAAGGAATTCTTCCCTGAAAACCATGATCACATTTTCCAGCCTGACAGCACCCACCATTTGGGGCAAAGGTATAATGAGGGGTGGTAACAGAAATGCAGGAAGCCCCAAGCTATGGCACAGAGGCACCCACAGCTTGCTTCCTAGCCCCCCACTCACTTCTCTGTCCATCCCCCATAACCAGCTAGTCTATGCCTCTTAAACAACCCACAGAGAGAGGACTTAAGGCTCTCTACAGGAATCAGCCAGCCAGCTATCTATCCACAGAGAAAAAGAGGGACAGGGAGAGGGAGAGGGAGAGAGAGGAAGAAGAAGAAGAAGGGGAGGAGGAAGGGGAGAGGGGGAAGTAAAGGAGGGGGAAGAGGATAATGGGAGGAAAATAACAAAATCTGTACTAGGTCGAGTGGCACCACATTATTCAACATCACCACAATTCTCTTGTAGAATGCAACCTTAATCTTTAGCACTGGAAAACTACCCAAGTTTCAAATTTCAAAGCTCTATTTTAAGCCTTTATTTTTCTTCTTATCTGTTGGGCGCTCAATGGTGGAATCTTCATTACATCTTGCCCCAGCCACCCACAGACTCCACAGCAGTTCTTGGCTTACCTCAATGGAGCTGCATTCCCAGGAATGACTTCTCCAGGTCAGACGTGCACCTCTAGATCCTATAAGCAAGCCATCAGGTATCTGTTGAGCCATCACCCAACGTGAACTGAAATGACAGCTTTATAATAACAACCGCAATGCTTGCAGAAACAGAGCTGCAGTCAAGTTTAATCTGGGTAGGCACTGCTCCTTTGAAACCCAAATCCAAATGTAGACATTGCTAGCCTCAACCAGAATGTGAAGGACACTGCAGACCTGATTCCACCCTCGGGATACCTGCGAAGTTCTGCTGGTGCGCTTATTAATCAGGATCAGTCAAGACGAAAAGTATATATTTTGACTTTGTGCGCTGTATCTAATCATTTTATTGGATTTACTGTAAGATAGATGATTGTGCCTTACCGACATTTTGATTAATTGTTAACATAAAGATGAATGATAATTGCCTCCTAACTATGCACATAGTAATTAACCAGCATTTAACTTGCATGCCTTTCTAAATATGTTTAGTTTATGGAAAATGTTTATTCTAAACTTTCAGAAATAAATGTTTGAACACATGCCTTTTAATATGCTATCATGGTTGATCTGTCAACAGAATATATGTTTTACACAAGGCCAGCAGAACTGGTGCCCCGTCCAGCCAATTTTCTTAGTTTTCCCTGAAAAACATAATAGCCCTGGAGCTGATCACCTGTGAGGCAAAGACCTTGACAACCTGTAATATATTGGCCTTTGTGCTTCAGAAACATTTATATTAATTTAAAAGAAATTCCAGGCCAGTCATGTTAGGATAGGTAAATATATTTGAAAGATACACACATAAGTATCACAAGTATTAAACTGAGTAATTTCAGAGAAAACAAACAGAGATGGTCAAGAATAAGGGTCTCATTGACAAATGCATATTACATTTTCTCCATGGTTTATCACATTTTATCTTGCACTAAGAAAATGACTTCGCTTTACCTTGGGCCAGGGGAGAAGTGGGCTCTTGTCCAGGGTCGAAAAGGTGCCACTATCCAGGACTACACAGGCCACCTATCAGAGTACCTATGCAGATGCCAACAGGAAATTGCAACGCTGTAGAAGATGCTCAGCCTAGGGCAAGGAAAGGGTGGAAATAGGGGTGGAAGTGAAACCAAGAAGGCTATAACTGTAGTGTAGAAGAGCGGGCATCTGGGAAGACCCATGTAGGCTCCCAGGAGATAGGACAGGATGAAGCCAAGAAGACACAGGTATTGGGAAAGACCAACTCTTTCATCTATAAAACAATGAAAATAAACATGCTGGAATGGAAGCATCATTATTATGCTGTTCATTATTATGAAAATCATTACACATAAAATCAAACCTGGTTTCCATTAATAAATACAATAATTAAGTCTCTTAGGATCCTGATAAATTGTTTCCTTATATCAACTACTAAATGTGGCATCTGGCAGAAGCACTTGAGCATAGGAGACTGGAGAAGGAGCAGGGCAGCAAGGAGGGAAGGGGACCACAGAGCCGCAGTTGAGCAGGTTTCCTCCTGGGAGAGGAAGCCCTAGTAGGAAGCTGGAGTCAGCAGATGGAGCCTGGTGAGGGCACTGCCAAGACCTGAAGACAGCCAGGAAAGACTGGTCCACTGTGCACTGGAGTGTGCTGGGCTCCCTGGCTACAATCACGCTGAAGAAAACTGTGTTATCACCTCACCAAACTCAAGTGTGAGCACCTGGCTCTTAGTATGTCAACCCATGGCTTTGTTAGGTCCATGCATTTAGCCCAGAAGAGTGGAGTAACTGATACTGATTTCTGTGTGGCAGTCAAGTGGCCCTCCAACCCATGGTTTCTCAACGAGAATTCAGCAGAAGGCCTGGCATGTGCAGCCCGGTGCAGGAGTGATAGGAACAAGCTTTTCTCTTACAAGGAAGTTCTGCTGAGCCTGGCAGATACTTTTTTTATACAGAGGTCCCTTGTCCCTCCTGCCCAGACTGGAGACTTTGAGGCCCACATGACGGCACTTCTGGCTTTGTTGAGAGCTGTTCCATAGGGTACTCTGTGTTGTCAGTTTGTGGCAACCAGCTTAATGCTGCAGCTCTAACCCAAATCTCTTCACACTTGGGCTTTACCAATTTTCTGCAGTTGGCAGCTCTCAAAATTTGAATTCACCCTCTTAAGGATTCAACAGAAGAAAAAGAGTTGATAATGGGAAATAATGCATTTTGAGATAGATTACCCGAGGTTAATTTTATGCGACAGCAAATTGTTATTAAAGTATCAATCACTTGGAGGAATTTGATAGCTGCCAATTGAGCCTAAAGAAACTGCTATTGAGGGACATTATTATAGGGATTTTCTGTTGTTCATGGGATGTTTGACACACCTGAAATCAACAGTTTCTGTGAAAATTTTTTTGACTTGTGTGAATTCCCTGGAGGCATTAAATTTGAGTGAAATAATCAGGCACGTCCAGTTTGTGGACAGGGCTCCGCCTCTTCTAACAAGCACTGAGGTCAGCATTGCTCTGGTTCCTGAGAACTCGGTGCCTCTGTGTGCCTGCAATGCCCACTTTGCCTCTGTACCTACTGTGCACATAGGCAACTCCTTTAAGGAGGCAACTCAGTGAGAAATTTCAGGAGATGATGACATTTATACATCTCATCTTAATACGGCATGTGTAATCTTGGAAATCCTGGACTGTAAGTCCAGGCAAGCTTTATCATAGAGATGTTTATGGGAGTGCCACATTTCACATGGCTAACCATTAGAGAGAATGCCTTTATACCTTTGTCAGAGTTAGACAATAAGTATTTTACAAGTGATGAGAATGTTCATTGCTGCTAGGATATGCTTGTATGATCTAAAGTTAAGTGAAAAAAAAATCAACATGTGAAAATATAAATGTAATATTATTCCAACTTTGTAAGTACATAATTAGTAGATAGAAAAAGAAACTCTTATAAACTGTTAAATGCTGATCTCTTGCTGTGAAATTAAATGGTATATATATATATATATATTTTTTTTCTTTACTTCTCATTATTTTCTAAATTACACTTAAAATGATAAATATAGAGATAGATATGGATATGTGTATGTATAGATGATATAAGTATGAGGATATAGATAGAGATTTGTACATAATCTGAAACAATCAATAAGACAGAGATGGGGAGGCAAAAAGATCACAACGGAAGAGCCCTTGAAAGCCACCAAGTGGGACTGAATTGTGTTGACCTTTGTGCAGTCTATATGACTCGTCTCTCTGTTTTTCAAGGCACCTCTTGTCTTAAGTGTTACCATTCAAACTCCATGGGAGTTCATAGGTGAAATGCACACTCATGGCTCAGTAACATTCACATAGGTGATGGATGTACTTATACGTGTGGGCTGGAGCCACACTTAGCCAGACTTCTGTCTGACAGCCAGCATCAACTCATCTTTGCAACAGGCCTGGGCCCAGCTTTGAAGAGACCCTCCCTCCAAGTAGAGGCCAATCGTTCACAGGTCAGCTTTCAATAGCGTGTCTATCTCTGCGATGACACCCTGTTGTGTGTCCATACTGCCCAGCCCTAGAACCTTTGGTCCTGGTTCCTCTTGAGGGGACAGTGGCTTACATTTGTGCAAGTATGATAAGATGGCATTTTCAAGAGGTTCAACAACAACAGAAGGGGACAGAGGGGAGTGAAAAGGGAGTGGATTTAGTACAACAACAATACAATTAAATTTTTAAAAGTTCAACAACAAAAAATATTGATTGCAAATTCAAATATATGTATACCTATGTGTGCATGTAAGGTGTGATTAGACATCAGAAAGAAGAGTTTTCTGAAGGTAGACATTATCTTGTCTTTTCTGCTTATTCATTTTCTTCTTGGTTTGATATAAAACCCCCTAAAGTGAGTACTGCACATTATATTGAGTCTCAGAGTTAGTCCCTAATTCTAAATTCTATACTCTTGCTTTCCATCTCCCTGCCTTCCCATACTGCACGTACACACACGCCCCTCACACACTCCCCTGCCTTTCACCCCCTCAGAGCAGAGAAGCACAGGGCTTGTGGACACACTGGGATGTGGTTGCAGAGGAGTGAGATTCAGTGGGAGAAATAAATAGCTTGTCAGTAGAAAAGCCTATGGTGACCTTTCCCTGCCCACCTGACCTAGTATGTGACACCGAGCTTGGGGTCATCCTGACTGGAAGGACTGCTGTCTTTGGAAGCTGAGTGGAACCATAGTGGATGCAGTGAAAGACAGCAAGAGGCAAAAGGGCCCTGGCTTCTCTGCCTACCGCTGAAAGAAAATGAGAATGAAACAAGCACCAAAACCACTTTTCTATAGCCTCACACTGCTGTCAAAATTGATCACCAGGCACTAGGGCACCAGGGATTTTAGGCTGAAGCACTAACTAGCGTGTCCTTGGCTTAGGGGCCAAGCAGGGCTGTGCCATCCACTGGGACTTTGGGAACCAGAAGCCCGTTCATTTCTCATCACCCTGAAGGCCAGCATCATAGTCCTCAGTGTCCCTGTGACTTTTACTGTGGTCTACACTCCTCTCCAGTAGCTCCCCACGTGGGATTATTTTCCACACACAAGTTCATATTAGCCTTCTTCCTCCCTCAGGCATGCTTCCTGTCAGACTTTCCCTGTGTGTGAATACTGTCAGGGCACACTTCTCAAGGGCATCTTCATGAACAACTTGCTGCACCCCACAATCAGCAATCACCTGAACCTCCCATTGATGCAGAACCAGAGACCCCAGAACAGAACCAAGTGGTGGGCATCTCCCACTGCCAGCCTCACCTTGTGGAAGACAGTATATATTCCACGCATCTGCATGGCCAACATGGCCTTCAGGACCTCATCAGGATGCTGCAAAAGCAATAGGGAGACTGCTTTCCTTTGCTTCCTTGTGGCATTTGAGATCATGAGCAAAGCTGGGTTTTGCCTCCTAACTAGCATTTTGGAAGAGTAAGGCAGGGTATTTTTCCTGAGAGGTCATGACTGGGTTCACTCTAATGAGTTAGGGGCACGGCCTCCAACCTTTTCAAATCTGTTCTCCCTGGTGAGGAAGGACAGATTTCTCCATTTTTTCCTGTTCCTTTGAACTTACATCATAAAATGATCTCTTCTGCTGTTTTTTGTATTTTAATTAATGTCATTTCATTTGTACTTGTACCCTCAGGCTGTTTTAGCAATAAACTATAATTTTACAAATTGGGGCAAAAGTTCTGTTTCACAGTATGTGTTTGGAAACAGAATATTTTATTTCAATCGAGTTATTCAAGTTTTAAGATTTCAAAGTCTCCCAAATACGTCAACTCTTAACCCTGGTTTCCCCTGTGGCAAGCAGGTCCTAGTTTGTGAGGTGAAATTCATGGTTTTTAGGAAGAGCCACTCTTACCAGATGGAAACTGTCCCTACCCACTCTGGGCCATCATAACTACCTCTTCCTGCTCTGATGGGAAACCCAGCCCTACAATGGACTGTCAGAGGTTGTTGTCCACAGCTGGTGAGCAGCACTTCCTCACTTCACACTTGGCCCCCAGCTGGCTTCTTCCAGATAACCTGAGTGTGATGTTGTGAGTGCTGATAACCAGAGGAAGCCACAAGCCTTCCTAAAATAGACAGGCTCCTGAGCCCTCAGCCACAGTGTCCCTTTAGGCAAAATCCAATGCAAAAGTGGGTAATCTCTCTTGCCACCTGACCTGTCAAAGATTGTTGAGAAAGCTGGGCCCACTTGCTCCAGAAATACTGCTCAGCTAAAGATGTCTACAGACCAAGAGTTGGCTGCTTGTAATACAAAAACAGAGGGACTTTGAAGTTGGATCCTCATAAGACAAGCCTTGGAATGTGGGTGTGTACTCTTTGATTTGAAAAGTTGGCCACAGCCTCTGCTCTGCTGGCTGGGAGAGGAACCTGGAAAGGCGGAGGGTCTGGCCAACCAGGCCTTCTTCACAGGCTGTGGTTCTGAACTTTTACTCGAGGTGCACATGGATCTGCAGGTCAGGCCATGGGTGGCTTCTCAAAGACCAAAGTCACTAGAGCAATTCTTGACAATCTCTGATTTTGGGGGGAATTATGTTCCTTTTTGTTTCAAAATACCTGGATATTTTGGAGAATTGAAGTTGGAGATTCCACATTTGGTTGTACAGCAAAGACACAGATTTCACAAGGTTCACAAATTGCCCTGCAAACTCAATAGTTCTTCACTCCAAAGTGTCATTTTCTCATGGTAGGTGCCATTGCCTCATTTCTGGAGAGAGAGAACAAAAAATTGAAAGTATCTGGATTAAGATTAAATGCAGAATTCCCTTTATTATCAATCACTGTTTCTAAAACCATTAAGGAACCTCTGTCGCTCAGTGTCTTTCTTTCCAAACTCCAAAACAGCATCAAGACAAGCTGAGATTTTTATCCCGTTGGAGAGTCTTCTTTATAAACTGGGGTGTAAATAAGAACAGTGACAGGTCTCACAGGACGAACCACTTTGGTCACATCCAAGCACACTTCAGCACATCATTCCTCTTACAGGCTCTTGAACTGGAATGCTGCTTCTGACTTATGAACACATTATAGGAATATTTTTCTCCACTCTTCCAGCATGTCATTTTTTCCCTCTCATCCTCCAGTAACTTTGAAATCAAGCCCTCACATCCATTTATAACAAGATAAATGGGGAAAGTTAACCTCCAGACTTATGGCCATTTTATAACATTGAAAAAGCTGCTATCTAATTGCAATAATTTTTAAAAATGCGGACTTGATCTTTGCTGATTGAGTCAGGGGGAGAGGGTGGCACAGACATGATAAGCAGCCTAATGTCATATCAATACCCCTGACAGCAAGAGAGTGCAATAAATATTTCCTAAAGTGGTTCCTTCCTGCTAAGAATGACCTTTTGAATAAAGCCATGTGGCTAGAAAGCCCTTTTGAGAAATAAACAATAAATGGTGAGTTTTAGAGGTGAAGATAAGAAAATTCATTTTGTGGACATCTTAGCACTCTGAGTAAAGAGAACAGAGATGAGTTGGGCAGTTGGAGTCCTCTAGACATACAATTTCATAGTTTTTTTTCCCCCTAACTGGAAAGTTTGCTATATATAATCTACTCTGTCTTCCACTGAAAAAGACCACTTTAATCTATTTCCTATGGAAGATAATGGGGGGAGTAGAATAGAGTCATGGAGAGACGTTTCAGTTAGAACACTTGTATTCAAGGCAAATCTGGGGTGGATCCCTGAAATGAAACCTATGGACAAGTTCAATTCGGCTGGTGGGAGATCTTTCCAGACAAACTTGAAGGCCTGTTTATAAATGAAAAGATAAATATAATTTAACTCTAGGAAAGTAATTTAAAGCTTTTGTATAACAAATGTCACCATAAACAAATTCAATAGTGGTTTGTCAGGATGAGTTAAATCATGCTTCAGTGACAACCAACACTCAAATCTCTGTGGTTTTAAACAGCAGGGATTTATTTCTCACTTATAGTATACACCCATGCAAAGATGCTGGAGGTGTCACCTAGAACATCATTGATCATATGGCTTGGGAAGTATATATGGTAAACCATTCATTGGTTTTCAAAGGCTCCGTAAAAGGTTATCTCAAAGTGAAATAGATGGCTTCTGTTCAACTTTTCTTGGCCAAACGAGTCATACACCTATGCCTGACAGAGAGGATAGAAACACATGAGCTCAAGAGGAGAATGAAAAATATTGGTCAACAACATTACAGGTCACATCCTCTGCCCTTTGGCTTACCAGATATTTGTCTATCTTTGCTCCTACACAAAACATGTTTATTCTCAAATCCAGTTGTTGCATCAAGTTGAAAGTTGAAGATCACTGCAGATAAGTGGCAGCCTCTGTTCCAGGTCCTAAAAAGTCTAATCTAAAGAGCAAGTTATGGTGACTGATCAACACTCATCCCTCCCATATGTGCACATGACCTATATACAGTGATGGAACAGGGAGAGGATAGTGATGATGAACAATTACATTTGGTAAAGGGAAGACTAAGAGGGGCACAATCAGTATTGGACTCTAGGGAATTTTGAAATCTCTTCTAGACAGACAGTTGAGGCTTTCCTATTCTAGGAGTGCAGATTTTTCCTTGATTAGAACCTGATTCTGCTCCTTAGTAGTAGCTTCCTATACATTTTACCCCCGTGATCCTTGACTTCATTCCTTGGAAGATTTTCCTTTCCATTTTCACCTTTGACCACATTAGGGGCTTCACTTTCTTGGAAGCTGGGCATCTTCTCATCCCACTTGTTGTCCATAACCAACTAGAGATAATGATTCTTCTGAATCTTAGTCCAAACTGGTGGTTCTTTTGACAGTAGAAGTGTCTCACACTTGGTTGATTTCTCCTTTATCTCATTCAGACTCTAGTCGGTTCCATGGGCCAAGAGCCACACTCAGGATTCCTGTTGATACAATTTTCACATTTGCTTTCTCTCCTCTGTGCCTCATCCCTAAGAAGATTTTAGGTGCCTAATGTCTATTAGACCTGGAGAAAGACTCACACCTTTTGTATCTTTTCTACTTTTGTTACTAATTTAAAGTATTGACTGGTTGCCATACTCACAGTTGTTCCACTACTCTGAAATACCTTAATCCATTCAGAACTTTTCAGAATGTGCATAATGACTATACTCTGGCTTTGACACTTGAAAATGTTCTTTCTTTAATTTGGGGGAAGAGTTTAAGAGAATTGGTCTTAGTTTTGTAAATATTTATAAAATTCACCAGTAAAACCAGATGCTCCTGGGCTTTTCTTTGTTAAGAGGCTTTACATTAATTGAACCTCCTTGTTAATTAAAATTTTGTTTAAATTTTCTTTCTTTTTTTTTTTTTTTCCATGATTCAGATTTGGTTGTTTGTCTCAGGTAGGTTGTGTTTCTAGAAGTTGATCCATTTGATCTAGGTTTTCTAATTTGTATGAGTACAACTGTTTGTAGTATTCTCTTATAATCTTTTTTTTATTTCTGTAAAATCAATTGAAACATCCTGTCTTTAACTTCTGATTTCAGTTATTTGAAGTCTCTCTCTCTCTCTCTCTGGTTAATTTAGCTAAATGTTTGTCGATTTTGTTGACCTTTCTGAAGAACTGTCTCTTGCTTTTGATTATATCTGTTTTCTATCCTCTATTTGTTTAATCTGCTCAATCTTTATTAAACAGATTTCTTCTTATAGCTGGATTAAAGGATTTCAGAGTAGTAAAATAATTGAGGGTGTGGCATCCAGCAAATGCTTTAAATTTGAAAAAAGTAACACAAGTAGAGAAGAGACAGAAAGTATGGGTCTTTTTCCAAATCTGATAGGCATTAGGCACCCAACATTTCCTTAAAAATGAGGTATGGAGGAGAAGCTGATTCTTCTCTGAGATCACCCTTTTCTTTCAATAATCTCCAAATGTCAAAAATAGCAACTAGTATACCAGAAAATATTCTGATTTTCTGTCTTGTTCTCTTAGAGCTACACAATTGTTATAACCTTCTGGATTTCCACAGGCAATATATTTTTTTTTACTTCACTTAGTGTAACCTTCACTTCTTCCTTTATGATGTCACCTTATTTAATGAGTTCTTTGAGCATCCTGATCACCAGTGTTTTGTGTTTTGAACTCTGTATCCGATAAGTTGTTTATCTCCATTTTATTTAGTTCTTTTTCTGGAGTTTTGTTCTGTTCTTTCATTTGGGCCATATTTCTTTGCCTCCTCAATTTGGCAGCCCTCTTGTGTTTGTTTCTGAATATTAGATAGAGCTGCTTTTACTCCCTTAGTAGCATGGCCTACATAGCCAAGGCACCTGTAAATTGTGTACAGTTAAGTCTTAGGTAATTATCAGAGTAGGGCTACCCACTTAACCATTTTGTGGCTCTGTTTTGGTTGGTGGCTTAGAGAGGGGATAATGCCATTGCTTGGCTTATAGCAATTTGCCTGGCACTTGCCTTATTTCCATTCTTTTCCCTCACTTCCCATATGTGACTGGCATCCTTTCAGCTATTGCCTTGGTCGTGAATCCCAGAGTGGGTGGGTTTGTGTATGTTCTAAGTCCAAGTGGGACCTTTAAGCCAAGTCTCCTGAAAATCTGACGTTTCCTAATCTGCCCAACTCTCTCTAATTTTTACAGCCATAAGTTATGGGGATTTATCTTCCTGACACTGGAACCCTGGGCTGGGGCTGGGATTGCTTACTCCCAAGGTATCCGTCCCATTTTTTATTTACCATCCATGAATGTGAGATCATCCATTCTGCTGTTGCTGCCATCACCTCTCCATAACATACATTTCTGCAATTCTTCACCCATCTCCATGACTCCATTTCTCCTACCCATCTGGATGAATGTGAGATCCTTAAATCCTTGGTTGTCAGACTTCCATACAGCTTGATTTCCTGATGGTTCTGGGTATTGTTTGTTTTGAGATCCAATTTTAATTCTTTCTATGGTTGCTCAAGGAAGTGAAGCATGTCTACCTACATCTCCATCTGAACTGAAAACAGAGTCTTAACTCTGGACATAGTTGTGCCAGCAAGAGAGTCTATTAGATTTGTCTCCCTCTCTTCTCCAGGCACCCTTCGTTCCTGAGTCTCTTTTTGGCTATCTGTGTGTTCTTGATTCTCTTTTTGGCTATCTGTGTTGGTGGAGGATATATGCTGGAGAGGTGATCTGTCAGCAGGGTTAGCATAACATTTTCCTCAGATCTGCTTTCTCTGGCGATAGGCCTGCCAGCTGGTCTTTATGTCAGAGGATTATGTTTTGTGAAACTCCAAATACAAAAACACTAAACACTGATGGCCTCCATTGACCAATGTCACACATACTTATACATTTCTCTTATTTCCAAAGTCTCATCAGACACTATTCTTTTCCTAAAATTTTCAGAAGTTCAAATCTGATCAACTCATTTCTGATTTTGTACTATCACTAAAATTGGATGGCAGACAGAGCTTACAATCTATTTTTAAGGAGGGATTCACAGAGCCAAGACATAATGGTCACTATGGTTATTTTAAACAGAGCTACACTGGCACTGGGCTCCAGGGGCAGGAGCAATCACTGCTCAGCTGACTCCATCGATGACTGTGTCATCAGCCTACCATTCAAAAACACTGAATCAATTGTCCTGTGGTCAATTGAGGCCACAGAGATTGGATTACATGCTTGTCAGTCACATAGACATAGATTAAGTCCACTTAGATTTGTATGTCTGTTGAGATACCTATTATTTAAATAATGCTGAGCAATATTCATATTCTTTCACACAGAGTAAGTATATACTGCTTAGCTTGTCAATACATAACTGAATTATTATTTCATTCCATGTAGTAAACCATCTTTCCAAGTGTTGGAGACACAGGGAGGGATAATTTATAACAGTGGCCCACAAGTGCAGAGCTATTCATTAATGGCCATTGACAAAAATCAAACACCTGCCAAACCCTTGTTCTTCACCTGGGTAGCTAATGTTTGGTAGGAAGTTTTTTTACCCTAAGCATGCCTACCCTGAAGCCTGAAAAGAAACACTAAAGCCCATGTGGCAAAAGCAGTCAATTTGTTTTCCTTAAGCTTTCATTTAATGACAAGTGTAGGCAGAATCTATCTGGTGGTATAGTGAATAGGGAACTTAAAAACAGACACATTGGCTGTCAGTACAGCTGTATCCTTTCCTAGAGGAAAGTCTTGGAAGGTCATTTAATCTCCCTAAGCAGCAGTTTCCTTATCTATAAAACATGGCTAAACTGGTAAGTAGGTAATTAGGTTGGTAAATAGGTGGGTGGTTGGGTGGATGGATGGATGGATGAATAGATAAATAGGTAGCTAGATGATAGAGACAGAGGATAACTAGGCAGATGATAGATAGATACAGAGATAAATATTTAACATCCCTGTAAAGCAGAAGAGAGAATGTCCTGATTTCCTTGGCTCAGTGGTCCTTGAAAGGCAGATAACCCAGCCTGGAAGTACAGAGGAGAAAGACCCCTCATGGTTGACACCGAACAATGAGAGCTGAAGTTGGGATGCCAGCCAGTGATCCTTATCTCTTCTCCTCAGTTTAGGCTGTTCCTGGCATGGAGATATCACTACACCCACCCAGAGCTCCTCATGAAGCAGCATGAGGCCGGCCAGCTCAGGGAACTTGTGAGGCCGGCCAGCTCAGGGAACTCTGCATAATCAGCTCTTCTCTTTCCTAAACCTCTGTCTGTCACACCCTCTACTTATCTCCCTGTGCCCACACTCCCCAATCCCACACATTTCATCTCAGCATCTATTTTCTAGGGCACTTGGGCTACAAAAACCACTACTGGAAAAACTCAACCAAGCACAGCCCATATATATCCCTGGAGGCCTATCACATTCTATGAAGAAGTTGAAATTGTGCTTTTAGAGTCCTTTCTCATGGCAGCCACATGCTCCAATGATCATGCCCTTAAATCTATACTGACCCAAAAATGCCATCTTTGAACTCCAAGCTAGGGAAGGTTAATGAAAAAACATCCTAAAGGTCCCCTTGCTGGAGTAGTGAGGAGGGCAGCCCTTCTCTGTGCATCCTTCAATACATACTTCTGGAGATGTGTGTCTTCAATGCAGTCATTTGATATTGATCAGTGAGATTTCCCTTTCAGATTTGCCACATTGGTGCTTGTCACAGGTGTTTGTCTCATCTCCCTCCTTGGACTTCCTCCTAGGCTTTCCTTCTCCCCACACTTCTTCAATGATTTCTGGACATTGCACTCTCCTATGCTTCCTCAGCATACTCTTTCTGAACAGCAAGACTCAAATAAGATGTGACAAGCCCTCAGCCACAATCATTACTTTCCTGAGCAGATATCATCTATTATGGCCAATTTGAGAAAGTTTGGGCCAAGGATGGGTTAGGCAGTGGTCTCCAAGCGTTTTGGCACCAGGGACTGGTTTGGGGGAAGACAATTTTTCCACTGACGGGGGTGGAGGTAGTTTCAGGATGATTTAAGGGCATTACTTTCAAGCTCACCTCCTTCCCTGCAGCTCAGTTCTTAACAGGCCTGGACCAGTACCAGTCTGTGGCCCAAAGGTTGGGGACCTCTGGGTTAAAGAGAGTTAAAGGGAAATAATGGGGCAGGAGCTCAGAGAAGCAGAAATCTGGGCCTTGATTCCTCTTTTGCCACAAAGTCACACAAAACATTTGACTTTCATCATTCATTTAAATGCATTTTCCTTAAGTTAATTTGAAGAAGCAAGGAAGAGGAAAAGGATGGTAGATGGGATTTAGGACATCCACCTGCCTGGGGCATAGCGCTATGTCTAGATGGTATTCTGTCCCATCCACTGAAGAATAAATGACCCACGTCACATGGGGCTGAGTACCTTAGCAGGTTCAACAGTCAGTTTGAGGTGGGAAATAGTGGAGGGTTAAGCAGAGCTTTAGCTCAGAGTTGGCTTCCATAGGTCTGAGGCAATGTGGCTAAGTTCCCTCATTTTTGTCAATAAGACAGCTTGTTCCTCAACTGGACCAAGTAGCAGGTTGGCTGAGGTATTCCTAAGGCCTCTGAGAAGCCATGACGATTGGATCTTGATTACCTCCCCACCTCACTGGACCATTATAATTCTATATGTTCCAGCTCCGGGTTCCTCCTTTATTGCTTGAACATGCTCTCTGTTGAATCCCCCACACCTCTGGTCTCTCTCCATGACTTCCCAAGTCCCTCAAATCCCCAGGCCTTCCACACCCTGGTTTCCCAGACACCCCAGTCACGTTGTGTTACCCTTTCTCAATCTCTGATTTCTCTCCTTTTTCTCATTATTCTCCAAGGATTTTTTTTTCTAGCCTGCCCCCTGTTCTACTCCACATTCTCCCTGGGTAAGTGCATGTTCAAACTCCCCCTTGCACACAGGTACATCCCACATCCTATCTCTATCTTTGGAGAGTCTCTAGAGCATCAGTCCTGCCTTTCCAATTGCTTCCTGAATACTGTACCTAGATGCTTTAATCACAGACTCAAGACTTCTAAAACCAGAATGATTATCTACATCTTATGTGTATTGGCTTATCCTGATTGTGTTTGTCAACAATTTTGACAACATTCCTTTTCTTCCAAGTTTAAAAGAAGGTATTTGTCTTTCATTCTTCTCTCTCAAGTCTATGGCTAAAGATAAGCTGCCCTTTGTGTGCTATCAATATTGCCTCTGAACTTTTGTTTCTTGCTTTGCTTCGCTCTTCTCAGTGTCTCCAGCCAGTGTCCTGGTTCCATTATGTTTGAAGTGTGCCACTGAGGCAGCTTTCCATCACATAATCCTTCCCATTAGTCTCTTTCTGTCATGGGGTCTGGGGGTGATAGTGAAGTGGGAGAGGTGAGCTTTAATGTAAAAAAACCCAAGTCTTAGGAAGTCATGACTATGTTGATTTTATGATCTCTTCAATACCTGCTTTCTATTATGGGGCTTGGCACAGAGTAGGCACTCAACATTTCTTGCATGAAGTCAATGAATGAACAGAACCACATAAACTAGCTGGGTCACTTATTAAATCTGTTACATATCTTAGCCTCCATGATGCCAGATGCCATGTCTATTGAGATATGGGCACCCTCCAGAGGATGGAAGAGATCAGATGAAGTGTGTAAGGTTCCTGCCCAGAGGAGGCTTGGGATGAATGGGAGCTGTTGTTATCACAAGGTCGCAGGATCCATCTGTCTGATGATATCACATATACAAGGTCTGTCCAGAGGGTATGCAGCCATGTAGTATGAAAATGACATTTATTGAAGAAGATCCAAGATACAAGAAACATTGTACACAGGACAATGATGCCTCAGTCCTACTTCAAACTAGGCACCTTGGGACCTCACACAGTTCTCCCAGCAACTGTTCCACTGTTCAAAAACACTTTGCAATATCCATTGTTAGAATCGCCATCAGCTACTCCATCATATATTTTCATGAATCTCAGTAACAGTCTGAAATCTCTTCCCTTTCAAAGGTGATTTCGGTTTTGGGAAAAGCCAGAAGATGCAGGACACCAAATCTGGGCTGTAGTGGGGTTGAGTCACCTGTGTGATTTGTTTTGCCAAAAAACTCTGTACGAGACAGTGAGGCATGAGTGAGTGTGTTGTTGTGATAAAGTGACCAATCACCAGTTTCTCATAGCTGTGACCATTTTAATCATATTTTATCTCTCAACAGACAACTGACGAATAACACTGAGGTAGTACTTATTAATTGGTTGGCCTGGAGGGTCATACTTGTGAGAGGCAACACCTTCCCAAACAAAATAACATAGTTAGCAGGGTCTTGATCTCACTGTGATTTTGCCTCACCTTCTTCAGGTGTGGAGAACCTGATAACTTCCATTGGGATGTCTGGGCCTTCATTTCTGGATCATAGGTATAGACCCATGATTCATCTCTAATTATGGCCTTCTTGAGGAGATCTGATTCATTAGTACAAGCTTGAATCAAATCATTAGCAACTGAAGCACCATGTTCCTTCTGCTCTGTTAGCAAAAAAATCCATAGGACAAATTTTGCTATGACACTTTTCATGATAAGAACATAGGTCAACACCTTGGACACAATAGTTTTGGAATCCCCAGTTCAGCTTGTCACTCTCACACTGTCAGTTGGTTCTCTTTGTTGATTGCAGCCCATACATGTTCAACATTCTCAGGTATTCTGCTTGTTGCAGGCCCTCCAGAATGTGGATCACTTTCATCAGATTCTTGACCATATTTGAAACATTTGCATCATACTTCTATTTGCATTTCCTTTATTTCATTGTCCCCTACAGCCTTCTGAATCATCTGAATAGTTTCCATGGAGGAGTGTTCAAGCTTAATGCAAAATTTGATGCAGAGTTGTAGCTCTACTTGCTTAGTCATTTTGAATGCAATGGCTACATGGTATACATGTTCACTCAGTGGCATCTACTGCTTCCACTGGCTAGTACAGTGAAGTTGTCATTGTTCACACACATGTATTCCAGTCTATTCACTTTAGCTGCAAGGTTAAATCAATATCGTGCAAGATGTTTTTACAATATTAACAATAGCTGGACATTTTCTGGACACACCTTGAATGTCATATATTGCTTGCTCAAAGCCTATATCCCTATATCCCTAGGTCTACTAGACACACTCTGAAGTCTCTAGACCCTTTGAGAACATCCATAGCAATCTTTAAAATTCACCCTAAAAGTTTGCTGACCTCCTGCCTTTTTTTAGTGCCATATTTGAAAACAAACTTATATCTTATCCATCCTGGATTTTTGGTACTAAGTGTAGTGACATGTATGACCAGTGCTCAATTTATGTCCTTGAGTGACAAATTCATGCTCTCTCATGGGTCCCTTAAATTCTTTTTTAAAGATGTAATTTAAAAAGCAAAGGTTGGCAATAAAAATGTGCTTCTGTAGTGCTGGGAACTAAACAAAATAGAATTTTAGAAATTAAATAATGCTTTAAATGCATCTTAAATTATTTAAAATTTTTTAAAATTTTATTTTTATTAATTTTAGAAGAGGGGGAGAGAGAGAGAGAGAGAGAGAGAGAGAGAGAGAGAGAGAGAGGGAGAGAGAGAGAAAGAGATTGATTTGTTGCCCCACTTATTCATGCATTCATTGGTTTATTCTTATATGTGCCCTGACCAGGAATCAAACTTGTAACCTTGGCATATCTGGATGATTCCGTGACCAACTGATTATCTGGTTAGGGCCAAAATTATTTCTAAAAATTAAAATTAATTAGAGATAACAGATGGAAACTTTAGGGGGATACTTCTGGACACTTGGAAACCTTTAGTTTTATTTCACATTTTTCAATTTCTGAATTTAGTTCAGAGATTAATAAACAACATGATTGATGACATTGATTTCTTCATCTATACTGGCATGGGCAGTCTAAGTTCACTACATGCATTTTTTCATTCAGTCCTACAATACCCCTAAGAGGGGACATCTACGCACACAGGTAGCTGTTACTAGACACTCTCCACTGTTCTTCTTGCTCACTCAGGTGGTTGAGAAGAAAGAGCTCTCTGTGACTAATAAACACTAGGCTGGTGGGGAGTGAAATAATACCAGATAGGGAAGTTGGCAGAGATAGACTTCATGAAACTCACATAGCTAAAGGCAGAGAGAAATAAAAAACACAAGACATGAAAAATCCCCTGGAAGGTGTAATAGGAGATGCTGTTGGAGGAGAGAGATGTGCAGTTTCCCACAGTGTCCACTGGGGAGTGTGGTCTTCCCAGAACAGTTTGACTGCTTTCTCTACTGGTCAGGATGGGGCGGGGTCAAAGCACCTAGAGATGGGATGACTGGTGGAATAGGTAAATATTGCAATATAAGATGATCCTAAATTGGATGATTATCTATTAGGCAGTGTCTATAGTTTTCATCTGCTTTTATGTACACTACATGTCATAATGTGCCTGAATGGGGCCATTTCAAATGTAAACACTACCAGTTTTTCAATCAGTAGGTGATTTGAGCAACACCCAAATGCATAAAATAGACCAAATATAAGCAGACACCTTCCTATTGAAAAGAGACACTTATCACTCAAGGTTTAACAAACATACTAAATGGAGTTAATAAAAATGAACACAAAACAACTCTGAAAATGATTAATTACAGAAATTAAAATTAGAAGCAAATGCATGCCTTTAGTAATATCTAGGAAGATATGACCTCTATGAAAGAAGAACAGAATGTCAGAACAAAAATAAAACACTCTGAATTTAAGATTAAAAATGATAATTGACAGTTGTATAGAAGTTGCTACATACTAAACTCTGGAGTTAATGTATATTAACTTATTCAATCTCTACAACAATTGTGTAAAGTAAGAACCAATATTGTCTTCATTTCTTAGATGATGACATGAAGGCTCAGGAGGTGATAGAGTTGTTTGAAGAGCCCATGGTCTCAGTACCACAGTTCTGCTTAGCATGCAGTTGGATGAAGGCCAACACCCTTTCTGAGACCTCTTGGTGAGATCAAGTCCCTGTGAAAAGTTATGAGACCTAGGATGCATTGCTTTTGGGGAGCTTTAGGTCTCAGTCTCCATCCCTACCTACAAATCCACATGGATTAGATATGGTCAGCCCTTGCTGAGATGTATGGTTTCTTGTTTGATACAGAGGCTGTCACTGTCTGAAGAAGTGTGATTTGAACATTCAGAGTGGGGCATCCAAAGTTGTGATTATTGTGAACTCTGTGTTTCCTAATCATGGAACAGAGAGTACAAGATCTCAGATAATTCTCCACTTGTTTCTGTGACATGAGGCAAAACATATTTTCATGCAATTTGCATTTTCATTCAGTTTAGATATCTGTTTTTGTTCTTTAAATGCTTTACTTTTATTGACATAAAATAAAACACACACACATACATAATGAGAGTTAGAAGTCATATAACATGTTCTTGTTTAACCTTTGGAAAGGATATGACTCAATCCCTTTCTATCTTCAATTAATAGGAAACATTACATGCTAATGACTATGTGGATATCAGCCACTGGGAGGGTATATCAATAAATGAAAGTTAGTTTTTCACCACTTTTATTCCAGAAACTCAATTAAAATATCTATTGAAATATTTTTAAATAATAAAGTTCAAGACTTAGAGCATCCTGTTTCTCATTTAGAAAAATCTTCCTAGAGACCCTAGGTTTTCAGTGCCACTTTAAATTCACTTAAAATGAAACACCAAGATGTAAGTCAATTATTTCTCCATAAAACTAAAGAAAAAGATAAAATGCCTATTAAAATAATAAATGCCCAATTTGGGAACAGTAAATGTTGTGCTTTATTAAAAAATTAAAAAACAAAGGGACAGAAAATCCTCAGGGTACACATAATGAGAACGAACAACAGAATTAATCCAGGTGGGCAAGCTCCCAAGCCACCGGCTCTCAGGGCAAAAAGCCTCAGAGAATTCTAGAGTCAGCTGCTCCTCACTGAATGCTTATGTTGCTAGACTTATAGTATTGACATTGGCTTGATATTTTTTGGGATAGACCTTTGCAGACCCAAAAAGGTGAAGAAATAGCTATCAAATGGAACAATGCCCACATCCATCTGAAAAGACCTCTCAACACTTGAAACCTCATTTGCTCACATTCCAAACCTTGGAAAGTGCAATATGGGAAGTTTGCAGAATATTTTGGGACAAAATATTTGGTCTGACATAATTCATCATTCACTGAATGCACAATCATCCTGATCAAGCCACTTTCAGTGACACAGGAGCAATGGTGAGGTTGCCTCACAAAGGGTGAGGTACAGAGAGGACAACCCATCAATATTTGCTGAATGGGCCCTCTCCTTATTGATAAGGGAAAAACTTTTATTCAAAGTGTCATTTTTTTTTTTTTTAGGTTTTTGCCATCTTTTAATCTAACAGCTACTATGCATGAAGAACTACAAAGCCAATCCCTACAGTATATTAATGCTAAAAGACAATATTGGTACAAAAATGCTTAAATATCACAGCAATATTAATTAAGTCAACCTCTCAAACCAATAAAAAAAGAATAATACTCAAATAAACAAATTACTATTTTCCCCTTTTTATACTAAAAACTAGAGTTATTGTCTCACTTCTAACACATTTCTATCCAACAGAAGCATGAAAGGTTTACAATATTTCTACATATTTGTTGCAACTCTAACAGTTTGCTATTTTAGTTGTCCGTGTAATCTCTATTTCTCCATTTAACAATGGTTGTTAGTCCCTGTACAGAATAAGCCTAAACAATTTCATCTGAATTTTCAATGGAAAACTATATTCCCCATAAATTCCTTCAATAAATATAAAATGTGATATAGTATATTCTTTAAATCATGCAGACTATTAGATAAACTTGGGTAAACAAATACAGAGTCTTCAGAAAAACATATTGAAGTGATTTCATTTAAAAAGATTATCAAGTTTTGGTTAAAAAAGGATCAACATAAGTATCACTGAAATTAGTGTGACTTTTTACTAAAGGTATATTTTGATTGTTAGTTATATTGACTACATCTAGCAATGATGAGCAAAGCACATTTTCTTTACAGATAATAGGAGAGAAATCTCTCCTATTGAATGCAGGATCCAAGAAATTGTGACATGACAGGCCACTCAGGCTGCCATAGGAAAGTAACACAGACAAGGTGGTTTATATAACAGGAATTCATTTCCTCACTGTCTAGGCTAGAAGCCCAAAATTAAGGTTTGAAACAGTCTGCTTCTAGAGGGCCCTTTTCCTGGTTTGAAGATGGTTACCTTCTTATTATGGCCTCACATAACTTTTCCTTTGCATTTATGTGCACACCGGGGGAGACAGAATAGGGAGAAAAGAGAGAAAGAGCAAGCTCGCTTTCTGCTTGCTGTCTCATGCGTCTCCTTTAGGGGCGTTAATATCGTTGGATTCAGTCCCACCTTACTGACCTCATTTAATCTTAATTACTACCTTACTGCAAAAATAGCCAAGGGAGGGTTAAGGCTTTGACTGATGAATTTGGGTAGACACAAATTGTCAGTCCATTAACACCATCTTAAAAGCCTCCATCGTGCAAGTAAGCATTTCCAGGCCAATAAAAAATGGGAACAAATGTGTACTTTTCAAAAATATCAATCCTAGTAAAGAATAAAACCATTTTAAAGTTGTGTCTATTGTGAACCCTTTGATGGTCAACTCAGGAAGGCACCCTCTGACGGCATTTCTTTGAGACATGCACAAATCAGACACAGCCCTCCTATAAGGCAACAAGTAGTCATGCAACAAAGTTTTCTGGAGACTAGAAAGACCTTTGGCTGCATTTGCCGTCACCAGGCAGACCATCAGCGCCTCCTCACAAGTACTCAGTAGGACAAGTGCTTGAGGTCAATTATGCATATTTTCCTTGCAATCAGGGCACCTTCAGTCTTCAAATCCTTACACCTATTAGCTTGATGGTATCTTTGACAACATGCTTTCTCAGGTCCTTCAGCACAGAAAGACATGACTGGGAAACCTGTTCCAAGCTCCTGTGGGCAGATTGAACTCAAGCTCCTCTGGTGATAGCTAAATGCTCTCCAGCAGGCATGGAGGTCAGGCTCTAGAATGTAATGGTCATTTTTTCTCCAGTGGCAGGCTCTGCGCTCAAGATTTGAAATGCCTATCTTCTGTGGACAAGTGGCTAATGGTCTCAACCTGAAAAGAGGAAGGACATTAGCAGCATTGGGGTTAGCATGTTATTGGATACATACGTTAAATAGCAGGGATTGAACAGCTCACCAAGTAATTCTGGCTTGTGTCCAGTAACCACTGTGAATTAGGAAGATTTTAAAACAATTCTGTGGCAAAAGGTAGTATAACATTTATACACAAGTGTATGGAAAAATATTCTAAAATTCCAGAGTAAAAACATCTGAGGTTCCTGTAATGAATTTGCTGATCGTAAGGCCACAGATGGGAAAGAAATGAGCTCTTAACAGTCACTGGGAAAGGATGACAATATTGTTCAACAAGATGTCTTTGAGTTCAAAAACTGAAATTCCTACCCTACATTAAGATGCAAGAAATAACATTCAAGTAAACATTCATGAAAGAAATGTTTACTTGAATATTTTTCTATTGAAAAATTTTAATAGAACTTCTAGTTTGCTAACGTAAACCTTAATAAGTGATTCAAAAGATGAAAACTATGAATTGCCATTTCTAAAATGTCTGCTGCCTTGATTTCCTCTAAGACCTGCAATACGAGATGCAAAGGTATGATCTATAATCCTGCCATCTGTGGTAAGATATAGAATGACTGGAAAACAGAGAGCTGGATTGAGGGCCCATTTAATTCAATTTATTCACTTGGCTCTCACTCACAGTTTGTGGTCAAGATTGGTGGAAGCCAGCTCCAGTTAGCTTAGATAAGGAAAGAAAGCAGGGGATGGAGATAGAGAGCTTAGAAGTGGGTAAACTGAAGGGACAGGGAGAAACACGAATAGGCAAAGGGAGAGAGAAGAAGTATACATATGACAAGGTATACATGAAAACCTTGCTGCTGGATGTCCCTTAGACCCTGTGGAAAAACTCCAAAAAGGCAAGAAGGTTTTGAGATGGTCCTTAAAAATGTAAGGTCTTGGGTGAGAGGGTAACATGTCAAAACTCCGGCTTCCAGGAAGCAGTGGAAGAAAAATGTCTCCATTTGGCTTGCATTATGGAAAGCATGGGATACCGTGTCCCTTAACACTTCACAAAAAAAGGGATTCCATGCAAAGGGGAAAGAAGAATGCTTGATAGGTGACTACATAGAAATAGAAAAAGAAAGCATTCCTGAAAGAATTTCATTATAGAGACTTTTGAACATACGTCAATAGAAAGTATTGGCAGAGAAAAATGAAATCTTCATATGAAACTATATTATGAACACTCTGTGTACTATGTAACTTAGATGTTCAGTGCCTATGATGTTATTCAGTTACAATGCCAGGATATGCATGGTATACCAGATGCCTCTCTTTGGCAAGTGCAATGAACATAGATTGAAAGCTGGAAGGTAGTAGAAGCTCTAATAGTGTGTTAAAGCTGGGAAAAAGCCAGATGTGGCCTGGAGGGGATAGCTATTGAAGGAAAGCAGTCTCCTAGAGTGATGGAGCAAAGATTGATGCCTGCCAAATAAAAGATTTAGAGAACAAAATGGCACAGACACTAACTCAGGCTTAAAAACCATGTGTTTATGTGATGAGTGTGCTTCATGTAACCAAACAGGACATAGTGGGGGTGAGGGGAAGAGTTCTTTGGGAGATGGCAGAAAGGTGTGCATAGGAGCTGCAAGGCTCACACATTTGACAAAGGCCTCTCTCCTAGCAGAGTTCAAGGCATGGACTCAAGGCTGCAATTTGGGAAACAGCCCAGCCTTGAAAGCAGAGATGATGCTGATGTTCTCCTCCAGGAAAGGACTAGGAGCAGGTTCTGGTAAGACTGAACACTCCACCACAATATGAAAAAGACATTTAAACTTCTTTGAACACAATTCCAGGAAGATGGAATTGCCACTTCACCTGCCACTTAAAGGCTAAGCTTTGCAGATAGAAATAAGTTTTAATGTTATTGTAAAGATTTAAACAGATGATATACAAAGCTCATATAGCAAAGTGGCACATAGGAAGTGCTAAAAATATTAGCTTTCAATATAGTCATTATTGTTATTTAAAAGATTTGCATTCCATTGTGTTTCTATCCCATTGGTTTCAAATGTCAACAATTCAAAATAGCAGCCATCTGTTTATCTGTCTATTATGACTAGAATTGGAATTTGAGGAAATTACATGGATATTGTATGGTACTATTTAAAAAACTTATTTAAAAGAGATGAAAATTAAAAATAACATGTGATGTCATTTTTTGAGTAAATATTCAAAACCTGGTCTCACTTTATGCATACTCTCCAGGAAATCAAATTTGCCCAGGTGGACAGCTAACATCAGGAAATGCTGTGGGTTGAATTTTGTCAGGAAAACTTCAAATTGAGTAATTTCTTTTATAAGGTGCATATGCTTTTTTCCCCCTTTTCATTATAAAATGTATTACTGGACATTTTTAATTCAGTTTTTAGCAACTTCATCGTTCTCTTTCTTATAAATGAAAAAGCCAAAAAGGGTCCTCTTCTTTCCTAAAAATACTATTTATTTCTTTTTAGAGAGGAGGGAAGACAGAGAGAGAGAGAAACATCAATCTGTTCCACTTACTTGTGCATTCATTGGTTGATTCATGTATGTGTCCTGACCTGGGATTGAGCCCACAACCTTGGCATGTTGGGACAATGCTCTAATAAACTGAGCTACCCAGTTTTATTAGAAAAGTTCTTCTTCATTCTAGCATGAGTGAGACTATTATCTTGTTAAGATTTAGAGTATTTTTGGATCAACGAAAGTGGGGTACCCAAATAGAGAATATCAAAGGCATTTAGGCCAGAGCTAAATGGAAACCTATTTGAAAATATTTCGCACTCTACCTCCAAAATAGATGAGACTTATGATGGCAGCCTTAGGTGTGCTCTCATGGCTCCTGGATTATATTGGAACAATGCTGACAATGGATAAGTCAAAAGTATAAACATAAAAAGAGCTGAGGCTATGCAGCACTCAAAAGAAGAAGAAGTAGCTGCAGGTCCGTTATATTCCCAAGTCCACTGAAGCTGATTGTGTGCCCGGCACTGGCGTTGGATCGTTGCTACCTGCATGCTGCTCTGCTGACTCCAACAGTTTTCACATGTAGTTAACATCTTTCTTGGCCAAGACCATAGGAGAAATATCTACTACTGTTTTGTTAGAAAAAGAAAGTAAATAATGCAATGACCAAGTAGTTAAATAACATTTAAATCGGCTGTTGCCACTAAGAGTTCATTTTTTACAAAGCTCAATCTCTAGGCACAGAGGCAGACACAACTGCCAGTACTAGTCACATGCTAACCAGGGGGAAAGGTTGGCTTGCAGTCTCCCTCCTCCCTCATTCCTGCAGCAGCCAGAGCCCTGCAGTTGTGAGGGAGGGGAGATTACGAGTACTGATAACCTCTATTTCTCCTGTCTGTGTCTGAAGACTGACAGAGACCCCTCCAGGACCAAACCGCACTCAGGCTCCTGGGGCCTCTCCTCCATTTGGCCTCTTCCAGAGTCCTGTCTTCAATCCGCATCACCCAACCTGGCAGGAAACCTGCTAAGTCAGTTTAGGGAGATTCCTACCCTCACTGTCTGACCACCTGGCCGCCTCAGCACCAATCTGTCAAGTTGCTTTAGGGACAAGCCCCAGAACTTCCCTTCACCAACCCACACCCTGGCTCCTTAGCTGTAAGTCCCCATTTGTCCTGTTGCATTGGGAGCTGAGCCAAGTTCTATTCTAGGGGCCTCTAGTTTGTGAAGAAAACCCGATTTTAGTGCTCTAAGTATGTCATAGCTCTGGTTCCCTTTAACAAGACCAGGTCCCAGTGCCCATCCAACAGTCAGCATCTCCAACCTTCCCCCAACCCTCACTATAGAATTGCACTCACCAAATCCTACCAGCACCACTGGGACATAGCTCCAGGGGGCGCCATTTCCTGTCTTCACAGGGTGCCTCCCGTCTGGGCCCCAGACTGGACAGATGGATTTAGAGCCGTGGCTCAGGAATATGGCTGTCACGGCATTTGCTTTTGCTTTTGCTTTGTTCTGTTTTGTCTTCTGTTAGTGACAGTTAAACAGAAAAAAGATGAATAAAAATTTGTGTCATGACCTCCCTCGCTGGATTTGCATGGCTATCATAGACAATGGTAATCCAGGAAGCTTCCTATACACATTCGCGTGCAGCATTTCCGTAGTGGCACCTACATAAAATACGCTGGTCACTTGGTCATTTAATTCCATAGCATCGATATACAGCAACTTCACCCAGTTTGTAATGCATTGTCTGGCTCAGGTTGCTAACTCTCGCAAGAGTAGAGCCCTACCCTCTTAAGTGTTTCCCAACCACCCACACCATTGGCCATTCTCCTCAGATGCCAGGCTTGCTGGCCCTCCTCATCCCCAAATTAACGCCTTTCTCACCTTGTCCAACCATACATCTTAGTACCTGGACTTGGAGGTGTCTGTTCTGACAAGCATTTGTGAAATGATCATTGATTTCTTTCTTCTTTTTTTTTTTTAAGAAAACCTCCATGAGATGATGAGCAGTCTGATCAATAGAATTCTAGTTACTTTGTTGCTCGCCTCCTATTTTTAACTAGTATGAGACTTATGGAGAAGTTATGAAAATTGTACGATGAGTCCTGGATACCTCTCACTCAGCTTCCCTTGATGTGAACATTTTACAGAACCACAGCACAGTTACCAAAGCCAGGATGCCACGGTGCCGCACTATTAACTAAATGGGAATGGCCAGCCCAGGCAGACATGCCAGTGTAGGTATATCAGCACCAGGAGAAGGACACAACCTCATGTCTATGGTAACCTTGCCAAACATGAATGACATCATTCTAACTATGAGACAATATTAGACAAATCCAAATTGAGAGGCAACCTATAAATCATTGACCAGGACATTCTGGGTATGTCAACAATGTGAAAGGCAAGTGGGTTAGTCTGCTCAGGCTACATAATAAAGTATCACGACAGGCTGGGTTAAACAAAATAAATTTATTCTCTCAGCCTCGAGGATCAAGGTGTTAGATGACAGCCTTATTGCTCTGTCTTCACATGGTCTTCCCTCTGTGCATGTACATCCCTGGTATCTCTGTGTTAAAATTTCTTTCATTATAAGGACATTCATTCTGTTGAACTTGGGCACACCCTGAGGACCTCACCTTCACTAGATTGCCTTTATAAAGATCCTACCTACAAAGAAGGTCACATCCTGAGATATTGGGGATTTAGGACTTCAACATGTGAATTGGGGGTGGGGTCTAATTCAATCTTCAGAAGGGTGTGAGCACTGAATACAAGGTGGGAACCTGGACTGGGTCTCGGGACAGAGGAAGGGCAGGAATGAAGTAAGTAGTAGTGAAATTCAAATTCCCATTTGTGCCATGGCTGGTAGCACAGTGGATAAGGTGCCGGCCTACGAACCCAAAGGTCGCAGGTTCAATTCCCCAGCCAGGGCACATAACCAGGTTGTAAACCAGGTCTCCAGTCAGGTCTGTGGCTGGAGGCAGGTGAAATGCAGCCATACATTGATGTCTCTCTCTGTCTTTCTGCCTCTCTCCCTTCCCCTCTTTCTAAAAATAATGAAATAAAATCTTAAAAAAAAATTTCTCATTTGTTAGAGTCAACAGCACTTTGATATTGTCCACTATATGACCCAAAAAACAATTTATTCACACACAAACACACACACACACACACACAAAACCCTGATATATCAGGCCCAGGTATCATTTTATATGTGTCAACTTCACAAAACTTGAAAGTAAATGGGCTAGTGACTGAAATGTTTATGAAGGAAGTTTTTCAGAAAGGAAATAAAGTATGACAAATATTTATAAAAAACATTTAGTTGTTTTTAAGAATTAACCACTCAAAATGGATTTACTTAACACAAACTAAACTATAGTATAGTAGTTCCAAGACAGAAAATGCATTCCACTTTCTGTTTTGTGGAAGAGAAAAGTGAAGAGAAATAGAAAAATGGCCCGTATTTCTCAATAGCCACTTCAAGCTGATGTTACATAATGTTGTGGGAAGCAGCCTGAATTCAAGTGCTTACAAAGAAAGGAGATGTGGATGCTCTATTGCTAACAGCTCCCTAGAAAACCAGAAAGAAACTGCTACATTGACCAAGAGGCTTAATTCTGGGTTATCATCAAGTTCTTATAAACCACAAATAAGCAGCCATCTTTTGTAAGGTTGTAATAACAATTTTTTTATGATTATAAAAGTAACATATCCATCTTAAATGAAGAACATCAGTGAACACAGAAACATATATAGTAAAAGAGATGGCCGCTCTTCTACAACCACAGATAATCTGTGTAAAGCCTCAAATTATACCAGGTTTCCTTTAGACTTTTTGTTTTGCTTCTGTCTGTCCTTATAGACTTTATTAAATGAGATTATATTATTTTGTGACTTTTAATATAACAAATTAATGGACCTATCTCAATGTCCATAAATATCTACTCATTTAAAGCCTACATTGAATTATAATATTATAGCATATCTTATTTAACTAAATCCCTATTTTGAGGTATTAACGCTATTTCTAATTTTTCCCTATTACCAACATTATTAAAAGGATCTCCCTTAAGCAAACACCTGTGCACATTTGTCCAGTGATTTTTTGGGTGAGTTCCTATAAATGGTATTACTGCCAAGAATGCAAATCATTAAGTCTTTGAAATAATGTTGCCAATTTACTCTCCAGAAAGGTTTTGCCCATTTATGTTCTTGCCAAGTGTATCAACGTGTTGTTTTTTTTTTTTTCCTTTTTTACCATAGTAGATAAAAGCATTTCTTAAACCTTCACTAAACTGATGGTGGAAAAAACAAACAAACAAACAAAAAAATGATCTCTGTTTAAATGCACAAACATTTAAGTGTAATCACTAGTGCGTAGACATACCTAATGTTTCATGAAAGTTTGTGTTTCCTCCTTGGAGACTGCCTGCATACGTTCTTTGTTTATTTTCCTGTAGTACATTTGCTTTTCTGTCTTTATTCTTGAGGTTTTCAATACTTTGAGGGTATTAACTGAGTGTCGTGGCTTGCAAATTCATCTTTTTTTTCCCCCTGGTTTCTCAAACGAGCTGAGTCAGCCAAACATGTCCAATTTATGTAAGTGTGTGTTGTCTTTAGTTCCAGTAAGTCATGTTGAATATATGTGATAAACTAAGTAATTGCCCCAAAACTGAACATAACAGAGGGCCGAGTAAAAGCCAGGGTTTTAGGGAGAAAGAGCCACAGTCTGGAGGCAGAAGACACAGAAGCTGGCTTGGGGCTCACTTCTCATGTATGGGGGTGCAGCCAGTGCCCCAATTCTGAAATTCAGTTTAATGCCCTCAGCTCCCCTCATGCCTGGCCTGAGCTGTCTCCTGCATGTGGGGTGACTAAATAGCACTGGGGGGTCTGCAGTCTGCAACCCATTAACAGGCGTTTCCTTGTCCCACCTCAATTAAGAGCAGTAAAACTGAGCTGCAAAAACAAGATGAAGAAGCACAAAATTCAGTTGAAACTGAGCATACTATGCATATAGTAGCAGGAAAAAGGCCAAAAAAATGCTGCCCCCCCCCCCCCCCACACACATGGAATGCTTCTTCCGGAGACCCCAGGGGCCTACGTTCACACCAGTTTCCTGACGAGGAGGCCCAACGGGCCTAAGACAACCCTTCATCCCGGAAAGTCTTGGGGACAAAGGTGGGTCTCGAAAACGGAAGATGTGGGGAGGAGGCTCGCTCCTCCTGCCACGGTACCCAGGGCTGAGCCCCAGCTCCGACTAGCCGACAGCTGTGTGTTTCCTGCCCGCAGTAGAGTCCGGCGCTGTGAGGGGACACTTGGGACCCTGATGTAAAAGTCTGCATGCTAATTGTCAGAGAAAGGAAACAGGACTCTCGCTGTTCAAAACCAGAGAGCCATGGAGAATTTGACATTAGAATGTGATCAAAAAAGACTTTTTTCAGGATGGAGTGTGTTTCCTCAAAATAATAAAAGTGCAGAATCCCCAGTGTCTCAAGCAGTCTAGACTGAAGGATGCCCGTGTCCACTGGATAGCACTGTGTCCATGAGTCTAGGTGTCACTTTTCATTATTGTTCAAATCCTGTCGATGAGCCCAAGTCCCCGCTGTGAGACAGCCCGGGCGCTCCCACTGGCTGCTGCGGGGCCTCTGAGTTCCTGGCTCTCAGCAGGCCTCCCGAGGAGCAGCCAGACGATGGCCCAACCCTGTACCCCCATCGTTCCCCTCACATATTCCCCGACATCCATGTTGGTCAGGGTTTTAGAATATCTGTAAATCTACAAGATTATAATTTGTGTTTTCCTGATCAAAGAAGTTGAGGATCTTTTATGGCTACATTTTTGGCAATTTGAATGTGTTTTTCCCCACCATTCTTGGGTTGGTTGTCGTTATCAATCAGTCTGGACACTGATGGGACAAGGTTGTGTGTTCTTCCCCATCAGAGTCCAGGTGTCCTGAGCCTTGGGTCCTCGTTACCAGATCAGCTTTTTCACTGGTCATCCCTCAAAAGAGGGCCTTGGGTTTGTCATTCTGCCAGTCAAGTCATTGGTGTGTCTGAGGCTACACTTTGAGAACATTCAAGGTGTACCAGGAAAAGCCGGACACAGAGAGGCTATTCTGTTGGCTGTGCTGAGCTGCCCAAAATGGCCTCCCAGCAGGAGTCTCCCTCCACTTGCCTGGTGGGTGAGAATTCCAGCCAGATCCTGCTTGGAGCACTCTTATAGAAATGGTGGTTTTGGGGGAGAAGGTTACACCTTGGCCCAGAACCCCCACTCAGGACATGGGCTCAAACTGTTGCTCTAGGCCTGACCTTTAAAGTTGTGCATCTCACCTGGGCTCTGTGACCCAGAAGGAGCAGGTAAAAGGCAGCTAATTGCATGACCGGAGTCCCAGATGTCTCAGAATTTCCTGACCCTGCTCACCAGAAGGAAGCAACCAACTTCATTGCAGTTGCTGCCCGATGAGACGAAGGAGGGGGTGGGACTCAGTGCTCCTTGGGGCGGAAGGATGGGGGCCAGAGAAAGACAGCATCATGTGATTGCCTGGACCCTATGTCGAGTGAAAAGATGAGCTTTGCCTCCTTACTTTGCTTCCACTGGATATGGTGGAGCTGCGCTGATCCGCTAGGTGCCACATCTACAGCAAAGTCAATTTCCTAAAATTGTGCAAGTGAGCCCTGCCCTGTAAAGGGGTTTTGCCCACTGCACTTCTGCTCTACCCCTACCCCGCTACCCTCTCTCATTGCTTCACCATCACTCAGGCGCCCTCTGGCCTCCCTGGGTTGTGATGGCACCAGAGTCCCTGTTGGGAACACCACTTCCAGGTATTGGGGATTTGATATTTTGTAACTGTTTGTATAGCTGTAAAAATATGAGGATACATGACAGTAAGGCAACTTGCCTTGGGAGCAACATTTATTAAAATGTTCATAAGGTTATACAGAGCACCTGCCCAAAGGCCACAATCCAAAGTTACCACATTCATTTCCCAAGGTGGAGACTGACCACTGGCTCCTGCAGAATCTGGACTCTTGACCCAACAACACTGCACTTGGGAACAGGCTGGGAGGTGCCCAGATCCTGGAAACAAAGGACAGAAAACAATTGGTATAGAAGGCCCATGATATAAGTCCATGTGTCCTTATGTCACCCATTAGTCTACTGCAACCATCATTTTGATGAAATGAAAGCAGTTAAACAGAAGGATAATCCCAACATGGTCATCCTGAAGCCATCATCCTTTCAGGCAACTCTTCTTTTCAGAGGTAGAGCCAGTCTGTTCAACGGCCCTTGGCCTGACTCAATTTGTAAGACATTGTCAACTTAGACAAAGTAAATAAAAGAAGGGGCATGCCTATTGTGTGTGCCCCTCTGGGTTCCCCGTGCCAAATCTTCTCCAGATCCAACCTGTCAGAGGGAGGCTTGCTTGAGCAACTTTTCCAGCCGTGAGTGGTCCTCCAATAGGGCAATGAAAAGACATTTCCTGTGTTGTGTGCTGTAATAAGAGCTACAGATTTTACTGGAGCCATGAGCTGCAAGAGAGGAAATTGGAATGCCCAGAGACAGCCCGCAGTAATTAATCATCGTAGGACGGAGCCTGTCAAGGCCCTTTCTGGGGCTGATACTGCTGTCAATTACCGCCAGCCCCACACCATCTGTAATTGTTTAAAATATCACCTGACCGGGATCCACGTTTTTAACACTTATGCTTCATTTACACCTCCCAAGGAACACTCTGTAAAATACACCACTTGGCCAGAAGAAGGAGGCTGTGCCGACCTCTAAACAAAATGCTTCTGGCTGACGTCAACATGCGACAAAACCCTTGAGTTGTGAAAAAAAAATCCCATCACATGTACTTCCACTTGGAGTCAACGGACATTCCAGCAGCAGGACTCCACTCTGGTCAAGAGTTAACCGGAAGTAAGAGCAGGTTGTTGCCTTTCAGTGAGGGATTGCAAATTAAAACAAGCATTTCAGGACAAAAAGGGCTTCCCCATGTTTAAAAAAACCCACTGAAAATACTATAATCAGTCATGTTCACTCTAGGTGATGCCAATCTGCTTTTCCTTCAGAAATATGATGTTTGAATGCTGTGTGCGCCTTTGTGCTCTGAACAGAACATGGAGAAAGGAATACATGAGCAACAGCTCATTTATGCAAAAAGTAGCCTAGGCATTAGCACTAAAGATAGGTTTTTATGACCTTCCTGAAGTACACATGTAGAAAGGGTTTAAGTTATTTAATTGATCTATGAGGTATATACAGAATTTCTTAGCTAGAATACATTTTATATTTAAGTGCATTTCATATTTCACATTTAAAGAAAAAGAAGGGACAAAGCCTTCCTAGCATAATTTCAAGTAATATATGTAAATATTCTGTTTTCTAGGAAATGGACCTAACCCTCCCTTCCACAAGCATCAACCCCATCACCCCCGAGGGAGGGCTGGACTTTGTGACTTGAATCTAGACAATAGTCTTGAAAGCAAAGCACAGCCATCCACAGTGGAGAGATCTGGAGACACCTCCCAAACCAAGTGATGAGGGTGGATGTTACCCACAATGTTGTGTTCATTCATGATACCTGATGTGCAGGTGCCTTCCCTTTGGGGTCTTCCTCCCCCAAACCTACAACTGAAACCTAATCATGACAAAATTTTACCTAAATTCAAATTAAGGAATGTTCTACACAATGCCTGACCAACTTACTTCAAACTGTCAAAGTCATGAAAAATGGGGAAAGTCTGAAAAACTGGTCCAGATTGCAGGAACCTAAGAAGAGATGCAGGAACCTAAGAAGAGATGAGAACTAAATGCAACACAGGTTCCTGGACTGTATCTTGAATTGGAGAAGGATATTGGTGAAGACACTGGTGACATCCACCCAAAGTATGGTTTAGCCGACAGTGTTAACTGTTGGCAAATGATTCCTGGTTATTAAAGATACTAACATCTAGGGAAGCTGGGGGAAGGGTATGTGTGAGCTCTCTCATCTAACTTTACAACTTTTCTATAAATCTAAAATTATTTCAACATAAGAAAGGTCAAAAGAGTAGATAAACAAGATTCTCCTAGAAGACTGAGTCACTTGCTTCTGTCCTGTGGTGATGATGATTGTGAAGTCTTCACCACCTTGCTCCTGGAATACAGATGTGTGACATTGAAACCTGTGACATTTCAGCTCACCAAAATATTTCCAAAGGTGGTAGTTTCTTTCCCTTCTAGAGAATCTTCTGGATCCCCTGTCACTTAGTACTAGTAATAATCTGTAGAAATGTTAGCCTCATCTGCAAGTGCAGAAGAAAGCATCAGAATAAAATAGGTAGTGAAAACTTCACTTAGTTTGCTTTTCCTATTGGAAAGCTACACAAGAATTTCAAATATTTTCTTTATATTAATTTATTTATTATGTTTAAAAAGTATATAATCAAGGACTATAGAATCCTTAATCAGAAGCCCTGCTATGGCTCCAATAACCACAAAATGTGTTTGTGAATCAGGTGGAAACATTCAGTGTTATTTGGTATAACTTTCTTAGACTTTTCCTTAATTTTATTTTGTAGAGATGGGAGCACAGCTGGGAGTCAACCACATACATGCAAGCCCTGTGATTGTGTCTCCTCCGTGGCCACACAGGAGTGGTGCCTTCGTCACTATCTGATGCTGCTGGTCAGTGAGCAGCTCCATCTGAGTGAGGTCAGTCAACTTTCCCTGTAATTTCCCGGAGTCTGTGAGGTGTTGAGAGTTTCTGTTCCAATGTGTTAACATGGCCAGACCCTCTCTTTGAACCTACCTTTGTTCTGCCCCAAATTAATATGGAAAAGCTAAATACCTTGAACTTATTCCAGTACATCTAGAGCCAAATTCTTCAACCCAGCATGTGCATTTCCCAAGAAAGAAGGCTTCCAAGGAGAACATAGCTCAGATGGGGGTAAGGTCATGACTTTTTGACTCAGCTTCCACATTCATCTTTCTTAAAAGCCATCTGGCCCTGGCCGGTGACTTAGTGGGGAAGGTGCCGGCCTGAGAACCCAGAGGTCACTGGTTCAATTCCCAGCCAGGGCACGGAACCAAGTAGCAAGCTAGGTATCCAGCCGGGTCTGTAGCTGGAGGCAGGTGAAAGGCAACCATACATTGATGTTTCTCTCCCTCTCTGCCTCTCTCCCTTCCCTTCCCTCTAAAAATAATAAATAGAATCTTTTTAAAAATTAAAAACAAACAAACAAACAAAAAAAACCTATCTGACTGAGACCTGCCTGTTATGTGCCCTTCCCTCTCTTTCCAATCCCTCTTTGCCTATTTCTTAAAAGGAAAGAGTCCTACCATGGAAAACCTAACTATGACATTTTGCCTCCTCCTAGGAATTCCAGGGCACCAAAAAAGAGGCCAAGCCTGGTGGCACCCACCTCTTGGTAGTCATCAAATGTAAAGGGAGAATGAATGATGTTATTGGATGCTGTTAAGAATGTTTCTTCATGATAGATCACTATGCAAAGTTTGGTTTAAATCTCAGAATTTTAGAGACTTAATGACTATTTTATAGCAAAATTTTTCCTATTCTCATCTACTTATGTGTGCTTTTAGTGGCTACCACAACAAAATGAAGAGTTTGAACCATATGTAATTCTAGCAATAAGTAATATTATTGTACATCCACTTTATTCAAAGATCTGTCCCTAATGACATTTTATTTTTAGTTTTTAATAACTTTTAAATGAACACAATGTCCTTATTTTTGCTCCATTTTAATGGATAATATTCCTAATGATAATTCAATCTAAAAGAAGAGCCTATGTAAAACTTCTGTAAGAAAATAATTTTTCAATTTTTTTCTTTTTTTTTTTTTTTTTAATTTTATTGTTGTTGTATTACATCCATCCCCTTTTTGCTCCCCTCTGTCCCCCCACCCACCCACCCATTCCCCCCAAAGTCAATCCCACCTGTTGTCCATGTCCATGGTTCCTTTATACTAGGTTCTTGTCTAAGCTGCTCCACATCTTTGCCTCTACTTCTCCCTCCCTCCTACCCCGTTCCCCTGACCACTGAAGGCCTATTCCTTGTATTCATATACTTGGTTCTGTGTTGGTTGTTGTTAGTTTTGTTCATTATTGTCCCGTAAGAGGTGAGATCATATGATATTTGTCCTTCACTGACTGGCTTATTTCACTAAGCATAATACTCTCCAGTTCCATCCATGTTGTTGCAAAGG
>PVIW01003850.1:38349-153044 GCA_004026585.1 Noctilio leporinus | reverse complement strand
TCCATGGTTCCTTTATACTAGGTTCTTGTCTAAGCTGCTCTCCTTCCTTGCCTCTGCCTACCCCCTCCCCCCAATCCCCTTCCCCCTGACCACTGAAGGCCTATTCACTGTATTCATATATTTGGTTCTGTTTAGCTTGTTGTTAGTTTTGTTCATTATTGTCCTGTAATGGGTGAGATCACATGGTATTTGTCCTTCACTGACTGGTTTATTTCACTAAGCATAATACTCTCCAGTTCCATCCATGTTGTTGCAAAGGGTAGGAGTTCCTTCTTTCTTTCTGCTGTATAGTATTTCATTGTGTAAATGTACCAAAGTTTTTTGATCCAATCATCCACTGATGGGCACTTAGGCTGTTTCCAGCACTTGGCTATTGTAAATAGTGCTGCTATGAACATAGGTTCTTATTGAATTGGTGTTTCCAAATTTTTTAATTAGTTCTTAACACAGTAATCAAAAAAGTTTTTATGTCCTTTCAGTCATTTTAAGGTTGTAAATATACTTTTATAATGTGAGATAGGGGTGCACCTTTTAAGACAGTTAATAATTAAACAACACACTCCTAAATAACCAAGTATCAAAGAAAGCACAAATGAAATTAGAAAATAATTTGAGATGACTGAAAGTGAATATATAACATACCAAAATTTACAGAATGTAGCTAACATAATGTCTAAAGAGAAACATGTAGCTGTAAATGGCTATATTAAAACGAAAGAGATTCAAATCAGTAACTTCATCTCCATCTAAAGATAGTGAAAAAAGAAGAGCAAACCAAATATAAACAAGCAAAATAGAATAAAGACTACAGCAGAAATGAAAAAAAAAAAAACAATAGAAAAACAATATATTGAATAAAACCAGAGTTCATTCCTTGAAAAGATCAACAAAATTGACAAACCTTTGGCTAGACTAACAAAGAAAAAAAGAGAGAAGGCTCAAATTACAAAAATCAGGTATGAAAGAGGAGACATTTAGCACCAACCTCACAGAAATAAAAAAAGATCAGCCCTGGCTGGTGGTACAGTGGATAAGGCACCAGCCTGAGAACCCAAAGGTTCCTGGTTCGATTCCCAGCCAGGGCACATAATGAAGTTTCAAGCCAGGTTTCCAGCCAGGTCTGTAGCTGGAGGCAGGTGAAAGACAACCATACATTAATGTTTCTCTCCTTCTCTGCCTCTCTCCCTCCCTCTCTCTCTAAGAATAAGAAATAAAATCTTAAATAAATAATAAAAGATCATAGGGAGCACTATGATCAACTGTATGGCAAGAAGTTAGGTAATTTAGATGGGATGAAAAAAATCTCTAGAAGGTCATAAACCACCAAACTTGACTTGAGAATAAATTGAAAAGTCTGAATAAGACATATAATAAAATTACTGAATTAGTAATTTAAACATTTTAAATTTTAAATTTTAAAACTTTCCACAAAGAAAAGCCCAAGTCTAGATGGTATCCCTGGAGAATTTTACTAAACATCAAAACAAAATTTTTTACAATTTATCTTTAGAGAAGGGAAAGAGAGGGAGTAAGAGAGGAAGAGAAACATTCATGTGCAAAAGAAACATCGATTGGCTGTCTTCCAGACACCCCAACCAGGGACTGGACCTGCAATCCAGGCATGTGCCTTGACTGGGAATGGAACTAGCAACCCTTCAGCCTGCAGATGATACCCAACTCACTGAGCCACACCAACCAGGGCAAAAGGAAATACAAAGATCAACGAGAGAGAATTGAGTAAACAAATAAACCTATATATTTATGACCATCTGATTAAAAAAAATTATTTAATTGATTTTTAGAGAGGGAGAGGAAGAGATGGAGGAAGAGAGGGAAAGGAAGAGGTGGAAAGCGAGAGAAAGAGAGTGAGAGAAATATGATTTGCTGTTCTACTTGTGTATTCATTGATTGTGTCTTATATGTGCCTCTACCAGGGATTAACCGTGCAATGTTGGTGAATTCTTGATGGCACTTTAACCAACTGAGCCCTACCCAGCTAGGGTTGGACAATTGATTTTTGACAACAGTGCCAAGATTGGGGAAAGAATAATCTTTTAAAACAAGTGGAGGGGTTTTAAAATAAAACAAGTGGAACTGGGACAACGGAAAATCGACATGTAAAAGAATAAAGATGAGCCCTGGCTGGTAGCACAGTGGTTAAGGCGCCGGCCTGCGAAACCCAAAGGTCACAGGTTCGATTCCCTAGCCAGGGCACATAACCAGGTTGCAAACCAGGTCTCCAGTCAGGTCTGTGGCTGGAGGCAGGTGAAACTCAACCGTACACTGATGTCTGTCTCCCTCTCTGCCTCTCTCCCATCCCCTCTTTCTAAAAATAATAAAATAAAATCTTCAAAAAAAAAAAAATTACCAACCTTATTAAAAAAAAAAAAGAATAAAGATGGATCCCTACTTCACACCATTTACAAACATGATCTCAAAATGGATCAATGACCAAAATATAAGAACTAGAACTAAAACACTCTTACAAGAAAACATAGGGGTGTATTTTCATAACCTTGGTTTTGATAATAGATTCTTGGATGTGATAGCTAAAGCTTGGGCAAGAAACAAAAAAAAATGTACTTCATTCAAAATTAAACATTTTTGTGTATTAAACACTATCAAGAAAGAGAAAAATACAAGAATGGAAGAAGTTTTTGCAAGTCATGTATCTGATAAAGGTTTAGTAGCCAGACTATAGAAAGAACCATTACAACTCAACAATAAAAAGACAAGTAACCCAGTTAAAAAATGGGTAAAGGACCCTGGCCAGTGTAGCTCAGTTGGTTGGGTGTCTAAGCACAAAGCAAAAGATTGCAGGTTAGATTCCCAATCAGGGCATGTGCAAGAGTCAACCAATTGATGTTTCTCTTTCACATTGATGTTTCTCTTTCTTTCCCTCTCCTCCCTCCCTTCCCCTCTTTATTTTTTATTTTTATTTTTCTTGCTCTTATTTTATTTAAATATTTTATTTATATATTTATTTATAATATATTTTATTTATTATTTTCAGAGAGAGGGGAAGAGAGAGAGGCAGAGAGGAACAGAAACATCAATGTGTGCTTGCCTTTCACCTGCATCCAGCTATGGATCTAGCTGGAGACCTGGCTTGCAACCTGGTTGTGTTACCCTGGCTGGGAACCGAACCAGCGACCTTTGTGTTTGAAGGCCGGTGCCTTATCACTTTGCCACCAGCCAGGGCTAAAAATCTTATTTATTTAAAGATTTTAAATCCCTTCCCCCTCTCTAAAAATAAATAGTGGAGATGGGTGGGTGGAGTTGGAAGAGGGCATAAGGGGAATAAATGGTAATGGAAAAAAATTTTTTTTAAATATTTTATTTATTATTTTCAGAGAGAGGGGAAGGGAGAGAGGCAGAGAAGAAGAGAGACATCAACGTATGGTTGCCTTTCACCTGCCTCTAGCACAGTGGATAAGGCTCTGGTCTGTGAATCCAAAGGTCATTAGTTCAATTCCCCAGCCAGGACACATAATTGGGTTGTAAGCCAGGTCTCTAGCCAGGTCCATAGCTGGAAGCAGGATAATAAATAAAATCTTTAAAAAATAATTAAAAAAATTTAATATATATATATATGTATAAAAGGTGAAGAATCTAACAATTGAAAATAACATCTTGCCACTGGTGCTGCAGGGTATAAATGGGATGCTAAGGGTTTTTACATAAAAAGATCAATTATTACGATTAAATGAGATCTACATGAAGACCTTTATCTTAAAAGATGCAGGGTATTTCTTTTTTTTTTTTTTAAGACTTTATTTCATTATTTTTTAGAAAGAGGGGAAGGGAGAGAGGCATAGAGGGAGAGAGACATCAATGTATGGTTGCTTTTCACCTGCCTCCAACCACAAACCTGGCTGGAGACCTGGTTTGCAACCTGGTTATGTGCCCCGGCTGGGGAATTGAACCTGCGACCTTTGGGTTCGCAGGCCGGCGCCTTAACCACTGTGCTACCCAGCCAGGGCTCAGCATTTCTGAGTTACTCTACTGCACTGCCATTCAACTAAACAAATGAACTACAGAAAAATTTTAATTTGCCTTGGTTGGTGTGGTTGAGTAGGCTGGAGTACTGTCCTGTAACCAAAGACTTGAGGGTTCAATTCCTGGTCAGGGCACATGTCTAGGTTGCAGGTTTGGTCCCTATCTGAGTGTGTAAGGGAGGTAACCAACTGATGTTTCTTTCTCACATTTATGTTTCTCTCTCTCCCTTCATCTCTCTTTAAAAGCAATGAAAAACTGTTCTCAGGTGAGGGCAAAAAAGAAATATTTCAATTTTATGTGAATGGCTTGGAACTTCCGTCTTAATTATCATCACTGTAAACATATTTCCAATCACTAAAAGCAAGTCATGGAATCAGTCAACTGCCTCATTCACATAAGGTGAGAAATATAAAAATCAAAATAAAACAAAAACCTTGAGATAAGCCACCCATTACTCTTGAGCTTCTTCATGATTTTCTCATGAAGAAAAGGCCCTATTGGCCTTACAGGGTAACCAGGATCAATTGGCAGTAACTTTGCATCTCCTTATTTCATTTGCTTGTTAATTTTGAAAAACTATGTTTCTAAGGTTATGATTTAACATCATTGTTTCATATATAAAGTATTAAATTCTGAGAGCAACCGTCATGTCGAAGGAATACAATGTTAGAGCAACCATAATTTCTGGACTGCAAGCAGGGTGAACTGCTAAGGAAATTGCGCACTTCAATAACATTCCTTTACATATAGTTTACATATAGTTTACAATGTGAAGGTGTATGATGCGGATCCTGAAGTCACCACACCAACATGGAAAACACATAAGGTATGCAAGGATCACACAAGTCCAGGTATTGTACACAGAATCCAGGAGATCGTCAATGAAGATCCAGGATGTTTACCTTGATGTTTTGAGAGTAGTTATACCGCGGATGAAGCAAGTTGCAAATGAATGTCATTTTATATTCCAACAAAATGGTGCACCAGCACAGAACGCCAAAAAGGTGGAAGAACTCAGTGTCAATGTTCCTGAATTCTGGTCAAAAGAAATCTGGCCACCTAGTTCACCAGATGCAAATCCTTTAGACTATTATATATGCAGCATTTATGAGAGAGAGGCTAATAAACAACCCTCATTCCAATAAAGATGCTGTTAAAGCTAAAACTGAAAACATTATGATGTCCACTGATAAAGAAAAGTTAATGAAAGGGTGCTCAAGATTCCAAAGTCGAATCGAGTCCATTACTACAGCAGATGGAGACATTTTTGAACAATTAGAAAAATAATGTTTATGTATTTACATATAAGAATAAATTTATTTCAAAATATAACACTTTTGTGGTATGTTATTTATTTTACTAAAATGTTGCCAATTGATCGTGTGCACTCTGTATATAACAATCTCTTCTTACGTTTTGCATAGTTCAGATATACAAATTTTATGTTATCCCAATCCATCTGGCCACTCTGGCAGTTTCTTAAGTCCTGTGTGTTCCAATACAGGTAACATTGGAAGCATTCAGTCAAACCAAATGTCTATTAGTTGCTAACTAAAAGCCAAACATTCTTATCTAGGACAACTCACCATACTTAATATGGCCTCTAGAAGGGACTCACCATACTTAATAGGGCCTCTTAATATGGCATCTGTAATAGACTTACAGATGAAGTGGAACTAACTGCTGCCCAAGAAAATGCTTCTATTTTTCTTTTATAATATTAGGTAGGTCGGGAAAAATCCTAGTTCTGAAGATGGTTTATTTCCTGAGACAAAAGCTAAGTTTATTTTTATTTTGAAATTCTCTTAGGAGTTAAGGAAGAACTTTTGCTATTTAAACATGGCTTCCGAACATCAAACAGCAATTTAACATCTGAGTTCAAAACAAAACAAAAACAAAACAAGAACCATGCTAAAGGGATAGTGAAATATCTAAATTGTATACAACGATGATAAATCCGAAGTTTTAATTAAATTCTGTGGAGACAGGGATCCAAATGTGAATTTTGGGGAATGGTTTTATTTAATCATTAAGGAACTACAATCTTACCTTCTTTTTAACACCTCCCTCTTCTCTATGCGGTTGAACAATTCTTGCTCTCTTTCCTTCTCTGTCATCTGCTCTAGACGAGCTCTGTCTTCCTCATCTCCCATGAGGTCTTCTCCGTAGCCATCATGGAACTCTTCATCTTCTGAAGAAGAGTCTGAATCTGAACTGGAGGAGGAACTGTTGCTGTCAGAATCTGAAACTTCACCTGCAACAAAGGCCCAAACACAGATTAGACTCTGCTAGAGAAGACAAATCAAGATTTTGCTTGAGAAGATAAGCCACAGGTAATTCCAGTGTTGATAACCATTAGTCCTTGACTTTCCTAGGTAAAGTGGCATATGGCCATCGCAGCTCCCTTGGTCTGCCTTTGGCAAATGTAAACACAGATTAGGGAAACTGAGGCTGGAATATAAACCAGAATGCTCTTTTCTTAAAATAAGTTAAAAAAACTTTTTACTTATTATTTTTAGAGAGAGGGGAAGGGATAGAAAGGCAGAGAGGGAGAGAAACATCAATGTATGGTTGCCTTTCACCTGCCTCCAGCTACGGACCTGGCTGGAGACCTGGCTTGTAACCTGGTTATGTGTCCTGGCTAGGGAATTGAACTAAAGACCTTTGGGTTCACAAGCCGGTGCCTATCCACTGAGCCACCAGCCGGGGCTCAGAATTCTCTTTTTAATTAACTTTCTATTTTAGAAAACACTGCAGCCCTGCCCGGTGTGGTTCAGTGGATTGAGCACTGCCTGTGAACCAAAGGAACACCAGTTCAATTCATGGTCAGGGCACATGCCTGGGCACAGGCCCAGTTGGGGGCATGCAAGAGGCAACCACACATTGCTGTTTCTCTCCTTCTCTACTCTTGCTTCTTTTCTCTCTAAAAATGAATAAAATATTAAAAACAAAACAAAACACCATAGACTTAAATAATGCATGCATTTTTATTATTCATTTTGCTGAACTATAAATTGCAGAAATTATAACCCTTTATCCCTAAACACTTTTCCTGAAAAAGATTATCTGTTAAATAACCAACTATGTAATTATCAGATTCAAGAAATTGAACATTGACGTAATAACCTTATCTAACATACTCCATATTCATATTTCACCAGTTTTTCTAACATGTCCTTTATAAGCCACTCTTTGGCCAAAAGACTCAATCTAGGACCACACATTGCATTTGGCAACCATGTCTTTCTCAACTAGCCTCTAATCTGCAACAGTTTTTCTGTTTGTTTTTCATGCCATTGAATTTTTAGAGTATAAGACCCAAAATTATCTAATAAAATTTTATGACCCCTGACTGATGTGGCTCAAGTTGGTTAGAGCATCTTCCTGTGAATCAAAAGGTTGTTGATTTGGTCCATGGTCGGGGCATCTACAAAATGCAACTGGTTGATGTTTCTTTCTCACATGGACATTTCCCTCTCTCTCTCTCTCCCTCTCAACTCAATAAATATGTCCTTGGGTGAGGACTAAAAAACAAAGATTTTTATGAAGTGGTGATGAAAATATTCTATATCTAAGCAGTAGATATACACATGGGTACTGAGCAATTGGAATGTGGTTAGTACAATTAACTGAGAATTTAAAAAATATTTTAAGTTTCTGACCTATACATAAGTCAACTTTCTTATTTTTTAAAAAGATTTTATTCATTATTTTCAGAGAAAAGGGCAGGGAGGGAGGGAGAAATGGAAAGACGCATCAATGTATGGTTGTCTTTTACCTGCTTCTAGCTAAGGACCTGGCTTGCAACCTGGTTATGTGCCCTAACTGTGAATTGAATTAGAGACCTTTGGGTTTGCAGGCCGGTGCCAATCCACTGAGCAACACCAGCCAGGGCTAGTCAACTTTCTTCTTTAAAAATATTTTATTGAGCCCTGGCTGGTAGCACAGTGGATTAAGGTGCCAGCCTGCGAACCCAAAAGTCGCTGGTTCGATTCCCCAGCCAGGGCACATAACCAGGTTGTAAGCCAGGTTTCCAGCCAGGTCTGTGGCTGGAGGCAGGTGAAAGGCAACCATACATTGATTCTTCTCTCCCTCTCTGCCTCTTTCCCTTCCCCTCTCTCTGGAAATAATAAAATGTTAAAAAAAAAAAATGGGAAAAGGGATGGATGTAATGCAACAACAGTAAAATTAAATTTAAAAAATTTTACTTACTTGTTTTTAGAGAGAGGGGAAGGGAAGGAGAAAGAGAGAGAAACATTGATGTGTGGTTACGTCTCCCACACCCCTACTGGGGACCTGGCCTGCAGCCCAGGCATGTACCCTGACTGAAAATCCAACCGTCAACCCTTTGGTTGACAGGAGGGTGCTCAATCAGCTGAACCATACCAGTCAGGGCAGAATTTTTAATTTTAAGTTTTAATTCAAATTTAAATAGTCAGTTATCAAATGCTCCAATTTGGGTTGGTTGGCTTCATCAAGCACTATTCAAGTGATGAATTTTTGTCAAGAATATTCCCTAAGTGATTGTGTCCTTTTCAAAGTATCACATCAGGAAGCACCTGACGTCTATTTGTTCTATTATTAGTGATATTAATTTGGATTTTGGTTAAGGTGATATCTCCCAGATTTCTTCTTTGTAAAAGCACTTGTTTTCTCCCCTGTAGTTAGTAAGTATAATATAGAGATGCTTTGAAACCATAAACATCTTGCTTTCCAAAAAAACTCTTACCCAATGGTTTTAACACTTGTCAATAATTCTTGAGGAAATCAATTATTACTGTTGATAGCTGAAAAATGGTTATTTTTCTAATGATCATTTCTTCTACATTTATTAGGTGAGATTTAAAAAATAAAAAACAATCAATGGCCCTGGCTGATGTGGCTCAGTGGAGAGTGCTGGCCTGCAAACCAAAGGGATGCCAGTTTCATTCCCAGTCAGGGAACACACCTGGGTTGTGGGCAAAGTCCCCACTTTGGGGCATTCGAGAGGCAGCCACATATTGATGTTTCTGCCCACCTCTTTCTAATAATAAATAAAATCCTTTTTTTTTTTTTTTTTTTTTACGTTAAAGAAAAAACTCAATGTTTTAATGAGTCATTAAATTGGTTAGTGAACTCCTAGTAAGAACATTTTTTTACTGAGTTTTGAAACTAGTTCAAGGATTTTCCTTCTCTGTCAGACCATGCATCAGAAAGAGAAAAGGGCAGGCACTTTGGGGAAAGTGAGTTGATACTAATGCAGGGACTCCTCACAGGTTTCCTGGTTGGTTTCAAGGACCTTATTAACAAACAACCTTCAGAACTGCATGCACTTTGCTTGCTTCAGAGTCTCAAAAGATCCATGACCACCAAAAATGTGATGAATTGCTGCAATGCATGCACTCTTCCCCTCCATTTCTGACTCTGTACCTTCAACCCAACAATAGCAGGAGCGCACTCCTAGGGTCTGGGCTGCTTGGCTCACCTTCCTCAGGGGCTGAGCTCTCAGCTGAACTGTCTTTGTCCGAACTGCCAGAAGAAGCAGTTTTATTGGTCTGTTTCTTCATGGTTCCTTTCTTCTCTATTTTCCTGGCTTTTCCTTTCTTCTTATTTTTATTGCTCCCAAACGTCCACTACAAGGAGAAAAGAAAAAGGAAAACTGAAACAGACTTTAGTGGGAAAAGCTGGAAGACTCAAGAGTTAAGTGTCTCCGCTGTGCCCTGGCTGGTGTGGCTCAGTGGATTGAGTGCCCACCTATAAACCAAAAGGTCACCGGTTCAATTCCCCAGTCAGGGCACATAACCAGGGCACATAACTAGTTCAATTCCTGGTCAGGGTATGTGCCTGGGCTATGGGTCAAGTTCCTGGATGGAGGCACGTGAGAGGAAACCAGTTGATGGATCTCTCACACATCGATGTTTCTTTCCTTCCCTTTCCTTTCCATCTCTCTAGAAATAAATAAAATCGTAAAAGAAAAAACAAAAAAACCCACATCTCTAGGCCCAGGTTGGTGTGGCTCAGTGGACAGAGCACCTACCTATGAACCTCAGGGTCACTGGTGCGATTCCCAGTCAGGGTACATACCCAGGTTGCAAGCCAGGTCTCCAGCCAGGTCCCTAGCTTGAGGCAGGTAAAAGGCAACCATACACTGATGTTTTTCTCCCTCTCTGCCTCCCTCCCTTCCCCTCTCTCTAAAAATAAAGAACAAAAATCTTTAATTTAAAAAAAAAAGGAAGAGTTTTGATATCATGGTTAAAACTTAATAACTTATTATTTGTAATTTTAAAAAATATTTTATTGATTGATTTTTAAAGAAAAAGGAATGGAGGAAGAAAGAGACAAAAACAGATTGGCCTATAACCCAGGCATGTGCCCTGACTGAGAATTGAACCAGCAATCCTCTGGTCCACAGGCTGACATGACACTCAATCCACTGAGCCACACCAGTCAGGGCTATAATTTCTTAGAGATGGTAGATAATTGATATAATATTAATACACTTTTATCACAACAGAAAAACAAAGATATTAACTAAAACTCAACCATAACAAAACTCAGGTTCTAATGTTTCCTGCGGCAGAGAGGGAAGTGATTTTTTTAGGGGTTGGTATGTCTGGGTTTAAGAATGGTTTATTTCTGGAGTGGGTTCCAGGAAGGCAGGGAATAAAACCTGTCAGCAGAAGAAAACTATACAATCATGGGGAGGAGGGCCCTGCTTTGGCATGGATGGTAGGGTAGCATTGGTACCAATAGCAATGTATATCATTTATGTGTGTGTGCACCTTTTTAAAAAACCTGCATATATAATACTGGAAGATATGTTTAAGTTGAATCATAAACAGGAGATCCCATACATCTAAACACAAGAAACTTGCCGTATGCATTATGAAAATAACAAACAAAGCCCTGGCTGGTAGCACAGTGGATAAGGTGCCAGCCTGCGAACCCAAAGGTCGCAGGTTCGATTCCCCAGCCAGGGCACATAATCAGGTTGCAAGCCAGGTCTTCAGCCACGTCCATGGCTGGAGGCAGGTGAAAGGCAATCATACATTGATGGTTCTTTCCCTCTCTGCTTCTCTCCTTTCCTCTCTCTCTCTGGAAATAATAAATAAAATCTTTAAAAAAAAAAAGAAAGAAAGAGATGATGGGAAGGAACAGCGATTTTGGAGAAATGTTAAGCAAATACCACAATGTACTATAATGGGAAATAAAATTCTCTGTGCCTAAAAAATAAAAAAAGAAGAAAATAACAAACAACATAATCAATCATGCCATGGTAAAAAAAAAAAAAAGATTTTATTTTTAGAGAGAAAGAAAAGGTGGGGAAAGAAAGAGAGGCCGAGAAACATCAATGTGTAGTCAGCTCTTGCGTTCCCCCAACTAAGGACCTGACCTGCAAACCACACATGTGCCCTGACTGGGAATTGAACTGGCAACCCTTTGGTTTGCAGGCAGGTGCTCAATCCACTGAGCCACACCAGCTAGGGCAGGAATTTTAATTATAAGTCTGAAAGACCATGCAGTTGTTTTAAAAATTTACAAAGACAAGCTATCTTAAACTATATCTCCTTTGATATTTTAACTTGTATATTTGGGAGAATGATTTTAGATAAAAAGTACTTTATTTGGGGGCTTTATTTCATATGCTATAAAGAACCTTTGCAGCATCACAGAGTTCATTATAAATCTGGTATTAACATAAATTCCCAAATCTAATATTCAACAAATGCACCAAGTCTCTGCTTCTTCTATAATGCGATCATAAATTAATCTTCTAACACACATTGGCTAATCACAAGTAAATTTAGTTTATTTTTTTGTGGGGGGTTGGATGAATGGTTCTGATGAGTTTTCTATTTTAGAAATGTTCTATTATGACCTATTCTTAAGAACCGTAGTCTGCTAGTTTACTTTAATAAAATACTGTGAAAGTGCTATTTTAATTTTCTGATTTTTTTTTTAAAGATTTATTTATTACTTCCAGGGAGAGGGGAAGGAAGAAATGCAGAGAGGGAGAGAAACATCAATGTATGGTTGCCTCTCACCTGCCTCCAGCTATGGACCTGGCTGGAGACCTGGCTTGCAACTTGGTTACTTGCCCTGGCTGGGAATCGAACCAGTGACCTTTGGGTTTGCAGGCTAGCGCCTTATCCACTGAGCCATCAGCCAGGGCAATTTTCTGATTTTTCAATTTTAATTTTCTCTTAGTTATTATGTTAAGATTTTATTTATTCATTTTTTAGAGAGAAGAGAAGGGAGGGAGAAAGAGAGGGTGAGAAACATCAGTGTGTGGTTGCCTCTGTCCTGCCACCTAGGCATGTGCCCTGATTGGGAATCGAACCGAGACCCCGTGGTTTGCAGGCCAGTGCTCAAGCCACCGAGCCACATTGGCCAGGGCCTCTCTAAGTTATTTTAATGGCCACTTTATTTTTGTTCTCAAGAGTTAGGAAAAAGGGACAACTGAAAATAAAAACACATGTTAGACAATGATACATTAAATGAATCATGACTTCCCTTTATAGTTTACTTCTCAAACTTGCATGTTTCAACACCTACATCATTTAAAAAGAAACCCTAATGCTTCTCTCTTCCAAAGCCTAGTTCCCCAACCATTTCAAATCTTTTACCTTTTTTTCATAGCTTTTCTTTTTCTAAATAATTTGTATTTTTCAATTACAGTTGATATATCAGTTTCAGGTATAAAACCCAGTAATAAGACATTTACATAACTTATAGAGTTATCACCCTGATACATCTATTACCTACCTGACACCATACATAGTACATTATTCACTATATTCTCTATTGCTATATTTTAATAACCCCATTACTGTTCTATAACTACCTATTTGTACTTCTTAATCCCTTCACCTTTTTCACCTATCCTTCCAACCCCCTCCCATCTGACAGCCATCAAAATGTTCTCTGTATCAAGTCTGTTTCTAGTCTGCTTGTTATTGTATTTTATGCTCCACACAATGTACAAGTGAAATCATGTGATGTCTGTCTTTTCTGACTTATTTCACTCAGCACAATACCCTCTAGGTCTATCCATGTTGTTGCAGATGACCAGATTTCATTTTTTTCCCTTTATAGCTGAGTCATATTCCATAGAATATATACACCATTTTAAAAAATGCATTAATTACTGATGGACTCTTAAGTTGCTTCTGTATCTTGACTATTGTAAATAACATACAGATGGACATACAGATGGATGCATGTGTCTTTTGAATTGAGTGTACTGGATTTCTTGAGAAATTAACAAGAAGTGGAACTGCTGGGTCCTTTGTTATCTCTTGTTATAAGCTTTGTTTTAAAGTCATTTTGTCTGGTATAAGTGTTGCTACTCCAGGTTTTTTGTTTGTTTCCATCATCTTTTTCAACCCCTTTCTTTTCAGTCTGTGTCTTCTGATATGAAGTTTCTTGTAAACAGCATATAAGGGGTAACCCCTAAAACACCACAATTATCTTCTAAAGTGAGGGTTCCTTTGTAGTACAGGCTTCCCTGCTAAAGGGGTGGTCTAGGAACCCATCTGTATCAGTGTACCACCTAATGGTGTCATGAGAGGCTGCATTTGGCTTCTGAGTTTTTTTGGAAGACTCTTTCAATGCGTTTGCCCATTTCATGATGGATGATTTATGAGTGCACCTGCCCACACTGTGCTGAATGTTCAGCAGTTTTTGACCAAAACCGGTATGATCCCCATGGCCTACCCTCCCTATTCACCTGATCTTTCCCTGAGCAACTGTTTTTTGTTTCCCCAAGTGAAAAAAGTCCTCAAAGGGAAATGTTTTGCCAATATGGAAGAGATGAAACAACGTAGAAGCACTAAAAGGCATCAAAATCAATGAGTTCAAAAACTGTTCTTAGTGGAAAAACATGATAGTTGTAGTGCATCAACAGGAAAGTACTTTGAAGATGACTTAAGTTTAAACATCTAAGAATAAACACAATTAAAAAAAAAGATTTGATTTATTTTTAGAAAGAGGGGCAGGGAGGGAGAAAGGGAGAAAAATATCAATGTGTGGTTGCCTCTTGGGTACCTGGCCCACAACCCAGGCACGTGCCCTGACTGGGAACTGAGCTGGCAACCCGTTGGTTTGCAGGCCAGTAATCAATTCACTGAGTCACTCCAGCCAGGGCTAATACACAATTTCTTAACTATTTTTTTTTAAAAAGATTTTACTTGTTATTTTTAGAGAGAGGGGAAGGGAGGGAGGCAGAGAGGGAGAGAAACTTCAATGTATGGATGCTTTTCACCTGCCTCCAGCTATGGACCTGGCTGGAGACCTGACTTGCAACCTGGTTATGTGCCCTGGCTGGGGAATTGAACCAGCGACCTTTGGGTTCGAAGGCCTGTACCTTATCCACTGTGCTACCAGCCAGGGTTAATCTATTTGTTTTTCAAGTAATTTTTTATATATATGTATTCTAATTTTATTATTCACTTATTTTATTATTCTTATACAAGACCTTTTTAACATTTCTTGTAATATGGTTTGGTGGTGATAAACTCCTTTTTAAAATTTTTAATTTTTTTTTTTAAAGATTGTACTATTTCCAGAGAGAGAGGAAGGGAGAGCTCTAGGCAGAAAGGGAGAGAAACATCAATGTATGGTTCCTTTACCTTCTTCTTGTCTAGGAAGCTCTTTATTTGTCCTTCAAGTATAAACAATAGCTTTGTTAGGTAGTTATCTTGGCTGCAGGTCCTTGTTTTTCAACAATGAATAGTTCTTGCCAGTCCTTTCTGGCCTGCTAGGTTACTGTTGAGATATCAACTGATAGTCTTATAGAAACTCCCTTGTAGGTAAATGCTTTTCTCTTGCTGCTTTTAAGATTCTTTGTCTTTAATCTCTGGCATGTTAATTATGATGTGTCTTGGTGTGGGTCTCTTTGGATTCACCTTGTTTGGGATTCTCTGTGCTTCTTGGGCTTGTCTTTTCCTTCTCCAGTTAGGGACATTCTCCATCATTATTTTTTCAAATAGGTTTTCAATTCCTTGCTCTCTCTTCTCCTTCTGATGACCCTATGATGTGAATGTTGTTACACTTGAAGTTGTCCCAGAGACTGTTTGAATGCTCTTGGCACATCAATGGGAGTGATATACCCCTAAGCCAATTGGCTGTGAGGGCTGGCTATGACCACAGCAGAGGAGCCTCTATGCAGGGGCTATGGCTCCAGAGCAGGACTCGCTTCAGTGGGATTCTTGCGCCCAATAGCTCTGCCCCTTGAGTATGTCATTCATGGAAATGTTTGGGTGGTGCTCTGGTGTTGTCTGAAGCTGTCCACTGGGTGTACTGGCTCCAGGGCCTCTTAGGAAGTGCAGGACAAAATCAGCTGTTGCATGGGCCCTGCTCAGGGCCACCTAGCATGAGTGATATGCAGATGGCTGCTACTTGTGCAGGCTTCAGAGGTGCCCAGGAGAGGCCAAACTGTGAACCAAGGCTGCCTACCACTGATGCCAGGCCTTAGACCACTCAACAAGCGTTATAGGGTACACCAATGCCAGATGCTGCTTGTTTAGGGTTTATGGACCTTTGAGATATTTTAGGAAATTCTCCAGCATGAGCCAAGATAGGCTATTTATATGAAGAAGATACTGGAAGCAGCTTGGGTGGACCCACAAAATGGGTGGAGCAGGGTCTCAGGGAAACACCAGAGAAGGGCAAAGAGCATTAGCTAGGTCTCAAATATGGTGCTTAACCATCTCAAATTTTAATTATTTGCCCTGACTGGTATGATTCAGTAGATTGAGTGCCAGCTTGTGAATCCAAAGGTCACGGGTTCAAATCCCCACCAAGCCATATGCCTGTGTTGTGGGCCATTCTATAAAAAAGGCAACCAATTTCTCTCACACACTGATGTTTCTTTCCCTCTCTTCTCCTCTCTCTAAAAAATTAAAAATAAATAAAATCTGTAAAAAGTTGTTATTTTTTTTTAAAGATTTTTATTTCATTATTTTTAGAAAGAGGGGAAGGGAGAGAGGCAGAGAGAGAGAGAGAGAGAGAGATATCAATGTATGGTTGCGTTTCACCTGCCTCCAGCCACAGACCTGACTGGAGACTTGGTTTGCAACCTGGTTATGTGCCCTGGCTGGGGAATCGAACCTTTGACCTTTGGGTTCGCAGGCCGGAGCCTTATCCACTGTGCTACCAGCCAGGGCTTGTAAGAAGTTTTTTTAATCACTCAAGGAAGATCATTTTAGATGAATGTCAAACTCCAAAAGAGGCTAAAGTACTGAATTTCTCAGTTAACAGAGGTAAAATATATCAACTTCCTATTCTGACAACACACACCCATTACCAGAAGCTATACCGAATATAAAACATCTTTTGCATTGGCTTTGGTTACAACAAATAGTACAACACGCATTTATTAATCAATATTTACTGGTTTGTTATGAAAATGGGCATCATCCACCTCTTCTAAACAGGGTGTCTTGGCCTTTTGTATTTCTATTGAAGGGGAATATGAGGCCAAGAGAGTACAGGCTGAGCTACCAGGGTCACATGTGTTTTAGAATCACATCTGTCTATTTTTGCATAGAGATGTGGGTTTTTCATGTACAACAGAGCCAAATTCTGATTCCCTAGGTGGGGAGTATTTATGAGAGCAATAAAGATCTAAATATGAAGTCACACAGAAGAATCCAATTCAGGAGGTAATAGGAAGCTAGTTGGCTTCCTCATCCTTCTGCCCTCTATTTGCTACAATTTGTCACTGTTGGAGTTCAGCAACTGTCACTCATTCACAGCCTGTGATGTTTATCCCTTGGGGAAGAGGGGGAAGAGATTATAGTAAAAATAGAAAATCAAGTATTTCCATTTAAAAAGGGCTTTCCTGACTAAACCTCAGCGTGGTAAGGGAACCTTGTTTTTCCTTCCAATAATTTTCAGAAGAAACAATGTCTTACCTCCTATGATGCTAACTAAATAGGGTCTGTCATGCTAGTGGCTAACAACCAAGCTCATTATATATGATAGGATTTGGGGGGAATTACAATAATATAGGTGAATTTACTTTGAAAAAACAAAGTTTTGGCCCTGGCTGGTGGCACAGTGGATAAGGCACCGGCCTGTGAACCCAAAGGTCAATGGTTCAATTTCCAGCCAGGGCACCATAACCAGGTTGCAAGCCAGGTCTCCAGCCAGGTCTGTAGTTGGAGGCAGGTGAAAGGTGATCACATATTGATGTCCCTCTCACTCTCTCCCTTCTCCTCTATAAATAATTAATAAAATCTAAATAAACAAACACAAAGTTTCTTTAATGTTTCAATACTGAGATGCTTGGTTAAGCTACTTGCATACGTACTTTCTAAAAACAACGTATTCTGGCCCTGGCTGGTACGGCTCAGTGGACTAAGTGCTAGTTTGTGAACTGAAGGGTTAGATGGTTCAATTCCCAGCCAGAGTATAGGCCTGGGTTGCAGGCCAGGTCCCCAGCTGGGGGTGTGCGTGAGGCCTATGTTTCTCTAGCACATGGATGTTTCTCTCCCTCTCTTTCTCTCTCTCTTTTTTTTTTAATTGCTCATTTATTTATCAATACTATCTTATTTTTTATGTATTTAAAAAGATTTTATTTATTATTTCCAGAGACAGAGGACGGGAGAGAGGCAGAGAGGGAGAGAAACATCAACCTTTCACCTACCTCCAGCCATGGACCTGGCTGGAGACCTGGCTTGCAACCTGTTTATGTGCCCTGGCTGGGAATCAAACCAGCAACCTTTCAGTTCGCAGGCCGGCTTTCTCTCTTCCTTTACCTCTCTCTAAAAATAAATAAAATCTTAAAATAATAAAATAAAAACATCTTATTTTTGATAAAACTTCAACATCTAAGTTTAGGAAAAATGTGTTCATTATAAAAGCTTTAAAAATACCAGAAAAACATATTTAAAGCTATAAGAAGCTTTAGTTGGATGTCATCAGGCAAAGAAAAGGGCTGAGGTTTCATTTCCAGATCAGGGCACATACCTGGGTTGCAGGTTTGGTCCCCGATTTGGGGTGCATACAAGAAGAGTCAACTGATTGATGTTTCTCTCTCACATCAATGTTTATCTCCCTTTCTCCCTCCCTCCTCTCTTGAAAAATGAATAACCTTTTTTTAAGTTAAAACCATTCAAATTTCCATCACACAAATATAAATAATCACTTAAAATTCGGGGTCACCCTATTTATTCCTATTGTTCCTATTTAATACAAAAAAAAAAAAAAAATAGACTCAACTGGGTCCCAATAATCTAAAGATTTTTGTCCCTTGATGAATAGATCACATTTGTTGTACTTTACATTTACTCCTGTAAATGAGAGGTTCCCAAATGTTTTTTGTTCTAAGAACATATTTTAAATATTTGCCCAGTACCTCCTCTCCCAATCACAGAAATCTGATAAACCATAAGGGAGATAGGCAGGGCTTGTGGCAGATAAAATAGACATAGGAATACCTTAAACTGGCCATTAGCATGATTGCTCATCTATCCCTGCAAAAGCCTTGATCTGTTGATTCCGAAACTGAGAGAAAATGAATTCTTCCTTTAGTGCCAGAGTGTGGCAGTAAATGGAGCCTCAAAAGTAAAGGACAGAGGAAAAAAAGATGGCAACAGAGTAGATGGCAGTGCTGATGGTGTTCTTGAGTGCCAGAGCAGCTGGAGGATACGGTAGGGAGCACGAGACGACTGTGAAATGGAGCAGTAAGAATCTGGACTCAGATTCTCTGGACCCAGAGGCTGCAGAGACCTACAGGAGATCAGGTGACACAGTTCTGAACCAGCTGGCAGGCCAAGGTTGGCTCTAGGCAGTGGCAGCTCTGCCCAGAGGGGTGGCTCTAACTGAAGCCAGCTCCAGGCTCCCCAGTTGAATAGAAATCTGAGCAGTGAAGTGTGGACAGTGAGCACAAACTCCCGAGGGAACGAGGAAGAGGAATTGAACACCTGCAGGGGAGAGGCTGTGTGAGAGCTATGGCCAAAGGTGGAGGGGACACCCGCGGGGAGCAGGAGTTGGGGAGGGGGTAAGTGCATGGGCAGGGGACTGAAGAGGGCTGAAAATTGTGCCGCTGTGCCACCTGTGGAGAGGGCAGCTGAGAACCCCAGTGAGAAGGGAGGCCCAACCCCAGACACCCACACCATCCTATAGGCTCTCAAGGAAACCGCAGCTAGAAACTGCGCTCCGGGAACTTGCTGCTGGTGCAACTGGCGTGCCCACCACAGGCAGCAAAAACTTTCTTGAAGAGCTGGAGGGGGAGGGGTAGCCAGCACACAGCACAGGGTCCCCCTAAAGAGCCAGGTGACCATGGCAGGTGGCATAAACCTCCTCGGAGAGCTGGAGGGAAGGGGCTAGCCATTGCCAGTGCTGTTGCTACAGGGTTCCCCACAGAACCAGAGAGACCCATCAAACGCAATGAAAACCTCCACAAAGAGCTAGACAGGGAGGGGTAGCGTTCTCTGGGCAAATTATGCTGTGGGCTCCCTGGGGAGCTAGGCATCAGCCGCAGGGGTGAAAACCTCCTCAAAGAGCTGGACAGGGAGGGCTAGCCATCTCAGGCAAACTACCCTACGGCGGACAGCCATGTGCGCATCACAGAGGTGGGGATGAAAACCTAGTCAAAGAGCAGGACAGGGAGGGCTAGCCATCGCCAGTAAGCTGGGGAGCCAGGCACTCTTTGCAGACAGGGGCTATCTCCTCTATGAGCTGGAAGGGGAGGGCCGGCCAGCCATCACAGAGCAAACGACGTTGCAGGCCATTCCCCACTTGGAGCCAGGTACTCAGGCAGGTAGAAGCCTCCTCAAGGAACTAGAGTGGGAGGAGCAGCCACCGACACCACATAAGCATCCTGCAGGTCTTCACACAGAACCAGTGAGAGAAGGGAGGGCCCCAAAACACCGACAGTGACAGCGTAAAATCCAGCTAAGCTACTGGAGGTTCAGCCTACCGTGGGGGTGGCATTCAGATAGGCCCTGCCACTCCAAGGCCACAAAGCCTGACTGTAGACTACGGAGACTTGATCAAACCCAGGAAATGGATCGCTGCTAATCTCAAGCACCTGAGTTACACCACAAGCTACATGAACTATTAATCCTTAACATAACCTTTTCAAAAGCTACTCCCAACTCTCACAATTAGTACATTTTAAGTAAATACTATTTATATCATAGTATATTCCAATTCCCATATTTTTACTCCTCCCTTATCTCAAGCCACCTAACTACCCGAGATTCTCCTCCTACTCTTGTTTTAAAGTCTACTCACTCTCCTGCTACAATTCATTCCCAGTCCTCATTCTAAGTATGCCTCCCCTCCCTAGCCGCTTAAAACTTTTTTTTTTTTTTTTTTGGGGGGGGGGGTGTTGCACGACTAGGGACTACACGTTCTTTTTTTCTGCCAAAAGCACACGAGTCCTGGCTCCACCTGGACCAATCAGTGCTCACTGAGGACGGACGAGAGAGGTAGATGTGCCAACTATATATATAGGGTTATTCTATTCACTTATACTTGAGGCATTCTGATTTTCCCCCTCCTCATTTCTATATAAGAGATAAGTTGGCTTTCTCTAGCATCCCCAGTATCTTTGCTACTTTTTTGCACCCTTCAAAGTTATCTATACTTTAGTCAACTTAATCATTTTTCCCCTCTTATAGCAGTCTTAACATACCTATATCCCTATTAATACTGGCTGAGTTGCAGCTGAGGGTCTGATTAAAAGTGGGGGTTACCTGGGAGGGTATGGGTATTTAGCTAGGTTCATAGGCAGTTGAAAGGGGGTTAAAGGAGAAAGATATCTATGAAGGTGTGGTTATTTTGCCTGGACTGGTGGTCCTGTTTTAGGAGCAGCTCAAAAACAGAGTATGAGAAGGGATAGAAAGAGTGCCTCTCAATCAGCCAACTGGAGGGAAAGGAGCGACACATACAACAAATCCATAATACAACCAGACAGCCCTAGTTAATGACAAAAAGGGCACCCCAAGAGCAACAAGTTGAGGAAATCTAGGAGACTGCAACACTGAACTCCACAAATCTAACAAAGAAGGGCACTCTACCAAGGCAGGGGATCAAAGCAGATTAATCCAAGATAAAAACAAGCAACAACAGATACCCAAAATAGGGGGAAAATAATCAGTCCATCACCCAAAGGAAAGGAGGAATCCCCAGAAAGATCACTAAATGAAACAGAGGCAAGCAAACTATCATATATGGAATTCAAAATAATGATGATAATAGAGAAGCTCAATGAGCTCAGCCAGCTCAAAGAAAACTATAAACAACTCCAGGGGAACTATGAAGAATTCCAGGGAAGCTAACAAGGAACTTACTGAGAGCTACACCAGCATTAAAAAGGACTTAGAAACTATCAGTAAGAGCCAGGAGGAAATGAAGAATACAATTTCTGAATTGAAAATACAGTAGAAAGAATCAACAGTAGGTTAGAGGAAGCGGAGGATCGGACCAGCGAGCTGGGGACAATGTAGAAAAATATTCCAAGACGGTGCAATAGAATGAAAAAAGGCTGAACAAGAATGAAGAGGTTTAAAGAGAGCTACAGGACATGAAACATGGTAATATCTATATCATAGGGATACAAGAAGGAGAAGAGAAAAATGGAATGGAAAACCTGTTCAAAAAAGTAATGATAGAAAATTTCCCTAACATGATGAGTGAAAATGTTATTCAAGTTCAGGAAGCACAGAGGGTTCCAATGAGGATAAGTCCAAACAGATCCACTCCAAGACATATTATAATTAAAATAGCAAGTTTCCAAAAAGAAAGAATCCTAAAAGCACCAAGAGAAACAGCAAATTAACATATAAGGGGGCTCTAATAAGGTTATCAAATGATTATTCAACAGAAACAATACAAGTCAGAAGGGAACGGCAAAAAATATTCCAAGTAATGGGAAACAAAGGCCTGCAACCAAGAATACTCTACTCAGTAAGGCTCTCATTTAAAATGGAAGGAGAAATAAGGAGTTTCCCAGACAAAAGAGGACTAAAAGAATACATCTCTACCAAACCAGCGTTGCAAGAAATGCTAAAGGGTCTGCTTTAAAAAAACGAAGGAACAGAGAAAGAAAGAGAGGAACACAGGTACAAAAGGGGAAAATGGCAATAAATATCAATCAATAATAACCTTAACTGTAAATGGCTTAAATGAGCCAATCAAAAGACATAGGGTAGCTGAATGGATAAGAAAACATGACCCATGTATATACTGTCTTCAAGAGACCCACCTCAGAACAATAGAACAACACAGATTGAAAGTGAAGGGATAGAAAAATATTTATCAAGCAAATGGACACAAAAAAAGGCTGGAGTAGCAATACTTATTTCAGACAAAATAGATTTCATGATGAAGGCTATAAAAAGAGACAAAAAAGGACATTTCATAATACTAAAGGGAACAATCAATCAAGAAGAAATAACTCTGGTAAACATATATGCACCCAACGTAGGAGCTCCCAAATATATAAGGAAAGTCATGAAGGACTTCAAGAAGGATATAGGCAGCAACACACTCACAGTAGGGGACTTTAATAACCCACTATCAACAATGGACAGATCTTTCAAACAAAAAACACCAAAGATATTGGGGCACTGAACGACACTCTAGAGGAAGTGGACCTGATGTATACAGAACCTCTCACCCCAAAGAAGCAAAATACATATTCTTTTCAAATGCACATGGAACATTCTCTAATATAAACCACATGGTAGGTCATAAGGCAAGCCTCCACAAATACAGGAAAAGTAAAATCTTACCAAGCATCTTCTCAAATCACAATGGCTTAAAACTAGAAACCAATTTCAAGGGAAAAAAACAAAAACACTCTAACTCATGGAGACTGAATAACACGCTTTTAAGTTAAGGAATGGGCAAACAATGAGATCAAAGATGAAATCAAAGTTTCTGAAAACAAATGACAATGTATACACAACAGCTTAAAACCTATGGACACAGCAAAGGCAGTCCTCAGAGGGAAGTTCATAGCAATACAGGTCAACCTAAAAGGTCAGAAGAAGCTTACACAAACACCCTAACCATAGAGATGCAAAAACTGGAGGTGCAACAACAAAGCACAGAGCAAGTAGAAGGAAGGAAATCATCAAGATCAGAGCAGAATTAAATAACTTAGAGACTAAATCTACAATTCGAAGAATCAACAAGTCCAGAAGCTGATTCTTTGAAAAAATAAAACAGAATTGACAAGCCTTTATCCAGACTCATCAAGAAAAAGAGAGAGAGAACCCAAATAAACAGAATCAGAACTGAAAGAGGAGAAATCACAACTGGTACTTCAGAAACACAAAGGATTGTAAGAAATTACTACAAACAACTATGCGACAAGAAATATGACAACCTGGGTGAAATGGACAAATTTCTGGAAAGGTACAATCTACCAAAACTGAATCAAGAAGTAGCAGAAATCCTGAATAGGCCAGTAACAACTAGTGAAATTGAAGAAGTAATAACAATATCTCTGATGAACATAGATGCTAAGATTCTCAACAAAACATTAGCCAATCAGATCCAGCAATACGTTAAAAAGATCATACACCATGATCAAGTGGGTTTCATCCCAGGGATGCAAGGATGGTACAACATTCATAAATCAAAAATTATAATACACCACATCAACAAAATGAAAAACAAAAACCTTAGGATCATATTAATAGATGCTGAAAAAGCATTTGATAAAGTACTGCAGCCATTTGATAAAAACATTCAGCAAAATGGGAATAAAGGGAGCATACCTCAACACGATAAAGGCCATATATGAGAAACTTGAAGCCAACATCTTATTCAATGAGCAAAAACTAAAAGCTTTCCCCCTAAGATCAGGAACAAGACAAGGCTGTCTACTTTCTCCACTTCTGTTCAACATCGTTTTGGAAGTTCTTGCCATAGCTATCAGAGAAGCGAAAGGAATCAAAGGTATCCAAATTGGAAAGGAGGAAGTAAAATGTTCATTATTTGCAGATGACATGATAGTGTACATACAAAACCCGATAGGCTCCACCAAAAACTTACTCGACCTAATAAGCAAATTTAGCAAAATAGCTGGGTATAAAGTCAACATCCAGAAATCAAAAGCATTTTTGTATACCAATAATGAAACATCAGAGATAGAAACTAGAAAACAAATCCCATTTACCATAACAAGAAAAATAAAGTACTTAGGAACCAACTTAACCAAGGAGGTAAAAGACCTGTACTCAGAAAACTACAGAACATTGAAGAAAGAAATCAAGGAAGATACAAATAAATGGAAGTACATACCATGTTCATGGATGAGAAGAATTAACATCATTAAAATGTCCATACTACCCAAAGCAATCTATATATTCAATGCAATCCCAATTAAAATACCAATGACAGGCTTTACAGAAATAGAAAAAATATTTCAAAAATGTATATGGAACCAAAAATGCCCACGAATAGCCTCAGCAATTTTGAAAAAGAACAAGATAGGAGGAATCACAACACAGGACATCAAACTATACTACAAGGCTAGTATAATCAAAAACAGTCTGGTAATGCATAAGAATAGACAATGGAACAGTGTAGAGAGCCCAGAAATAAACCCAGGACTCTATGGTCAATTAATATTTGACAAAGGGGGAAAGGAACATAAAATGGAGTAAAAACAGTCTCTTCAACAAATGGTGTTGGGAGAACTGGATAGTGACATGAAAGAAATAAAACTAGACCACCAACCTACACCATACACCAGAATAAACTCAAGATGGATAAATGACTTAAACATAAGCAGTGCCACCATAAAGATCCTGGAGAAAAATATAGGCAGTACAATTTTAGATATCCTACACAGAAATATGTTTACTGATACTTCGCCAAGGGCAAAGTAAATAAAACAAATAAACAAATGGGACTGTATCAAATTGAAAAGTTTCTGTTCAACTAAAGAAAACACTAGCAAAATTCAAAGGGAACCAACTGTACGGGAAAACATATTTGCCAATGACACCTCAGACAAGGATCTGATCTCCAAAATATATAAAGAACTAATGCGACTCAACACCAGGGAGACAGACAGCCCAATTAAAAAATGGGCAAAGGACAACTCTCTGAGGGAGACATACAAAGGGCCCAAATGTATATGAAAGAATGCTCAACATCACTACCGATCAAAGAGATGCAAATTAAAACCACAATAAGATACCACCTTATTGGGGGACAGGGGAGCAAAAAGGGGATGGATGTAAAACAACAACAATAAAATTAAAAAAAAAAAAAGATACTACCTTATTGGTGGCATCACCAACAAGATGGCAATCATCAACAAATCAGTAAACCACAAGTGTTGGCGAGGATGTGGGGAAAAAGGAACTCTGGTGCACTATTGCCAGGAATGCAGGCTGGTGCAGCCACTATGGAAAACAGTATGGAGTTTCCTTAAAATACTAAAAATGGAACTGCCTTTTGATCCAGCAATTCCACTACTAGAACTACACCCAAAGAATCCTGAAACACCAATTCATAAGAACCTATGTACCCCTACACTCATAGCAGCAATATTCACAACAGCCAAGTGCTGGGTCCTGGCTGCTGGCATAGTGGATAAGGTGCCGGCCTGAGAACTCAAAAGTCACTGGTTCAATTTCCCAGCCAGGGCACATAACCAGGTTACAAGCCAGGTCTCCAGCCAGGTCCATAACTGGAGGCAGGTGAAAGGCTGACATACACTGATGTTTCTCTCCCTCTCTACCTCTTTCCCTTCTCCTCTCTCTAAAAATAATAAATGAAAGTCTTAAAAAAAAAAATAGCCAAGTGCTGGAAACAGCCTAAGTGCCCAGCCATGGATGATTAGATCAAAAAACTTTGGTACATTTACACAATGGAATACTACACAGCAGAAAGAAGGTACGCCTAACCTTTGCAACAACATGGATGGAACTAGAAAGTATTATGCTTAGTCAAATAAGCCGGTTAGTGAAAGACAAATACCATATGATCACACCCATTACAGGACAATAACAAACAAAACAAACAAATAAGCAAAACAGAACCAGATACATGAATACAATGAATACACCTTCAGTGGGCAGAGGGGAGGGGGGAAGGTGGAAGGGGAGAGGAGGAGGCAAAGAAGGGGAGCAGTTTAGTCAAGGAACTAGCATGGAAGAACCATGGATATGAACAACAAATGATATTGACTTTGGTGGGGAGTGGGTGGGTGGCGAAGGGGACAGAAGGGAGGAAAAAAGGGATGGATATAATACAGCAACAATAAAATTAAAAAAAAAAAAAAAAAAAAAAGGAAAGGACAGAGCCCTGACTAGTGGCATAGTGGATAAGGCGCCAGCCTCTGAATCCAAAGGTGGCTGGTACAATTCCCAGCCAGGACGCATAATGAGGTTGCAAGCCAGGTCTCCAGCCAGTCTATAGTTGAAGGAAGGTGAAATGCAACTATATATTGATGTCTCTCTCCCTCTCTGTCTCTTTCCCTTTTCCTCTCTCTAAAAATAATAAATAAAATCTTTAAAAAAAATTTTTTTGGCCTTAAACCCATACCTTAATAAACAAAAGTAAAGGACAGGATTCAAGGGATGCTCTTAGGCTTTCTCCATTGAGCACAGAGGAAAGGAAATGACCAGGCACTTCTCAATTTGTTTTGGGAACTATGGCTCCATTAAAAGGCAAGCTGTTGTGACCTTCAAAGTACACTCAGTGGGAGTAGTGAAAGCTGTCAGGAGGTCTGGGTTTGCAAAGGTTCTTGGCGAGCTGTGGCCCATAGGCACCCGGCGTGCTCCTGTCCTGCTGCCATAATACCCAAGAGAAAGGTCAGCTCCACCAAGGGGTCTGCAAAGGCGGAGTCCAAGAGGAGATTGGCGAGGTTGGCAGCCAAACCTGCTCCTGAGAAAGTGGAAGCCAAGCCCAAAAAGGCGGCAGGAAAGGATAAATCTGCAGATATAAATGTGCAAATGAAAGGGATAAGGGGAGCCACGGGAAAGCAAGCCGAAGTGGTTAACCAAGAACCTAAAGAAAAAGTACCTGCGGAAAATGGAGAAACTAAAAATGAGGAGAGTCCAGCCTCAGATGAAGTAGGACAAAAAGAAGCCAAGTCTAATTAACATATGTCACATCTTGTCAGTGGTCCCTGTCTCCCTTCTTATACAATCCAGAGGAGTATTTTTAGCAAATATTTTGTATATGTCTATTTTTTAGTAGCTCTAGAAACATTTTTAAGAAGGAGGGAATTCCACCTCATCCCTTTTTTTTTAGTGTAAATGCTTTTTTTTAAGAGGTGAAATCATTTGCTGGTTATTTTTTGGTACCAGAAAACAGTGGGATATTAAATATGGGAGAATTTGATTGTCTCGGGTGTCAGCTTAACATTCCATAGATGGAGGTAGTTTTATATCCTGTAATACAAAGCATACTAAATAGCGGTTTGGAGTCAGTCATGCATTTATTATGTCTTGAATGTTTTAAATTACTTCTCCTATTTTTGGTAGGGTTGTTTCCTAAAGAAAAACCACTCCTGGATCTTGGTGCTTCCTGTTGGAATTTTGTGCACTCTGTAACATCTCTGTTGTGGTAGTCCAATTTTCCTTGTAACTTTGTCAATGTGCTGTGAAAGACGGGAAATTCAACTACGTAGTATATATTATATTCAGTTGTGAATTATTGGGACTTGGATGTAACTATCAACATTTACAGATATTGGTACTTGATACTCTATTAAAATTAGTCTCCAAATTTTAACCTGGAAAGTCACTGGAATAACAAGAATCACAATTACATGACTACATTTTTGGTATATATGTTAAGAATTGTGGACAAATCGAAATGTCAAAACCAATGAAATCTCATGGGGGAAAAAAAAAAGTGCACTCAGGTGACCCACACAGAAGGCAAGAATGAGAAAATGAGCGCCTGATGACCTGCAACTGAGTACAGAGGCCAGCACCACCCTGAGTGCGAGTTACTCAATAACAATCTGAGAAAGCAAAGTGGTCCACTGTCAGTCAGGACTCATACACATTGACATCCTGCTTTCCCAAGCAGTCTGCATGTATTCAGACCTACACATAACAAGGGAAGCATGAATAAACAAGGTAAATAGTAGGTTTTCAGTTGTGAGTATATGAAACACAAAGAATTTATTTCTGTATTATTATTCATTAATTAGTTTATTTTCCATACTAACCACTATAAACTTACTTTTGCCCTATCCTGGATGTAGTGAACAAAACCTAAAACAGAGACTGGAAGGAAGATATCCTTTTAATAAACTAAAAGAGATTAGTAGTTTGACTCTCCCTGATATAACAGATCCTCTAATGGGAAGCAATAATCTAATGATACAAGGAGAGTTAGCACTATACAACTTGTGCCAGCCTCTGTGTGTGTGTGTGTGTGTGTGTGTGTGTGTGTGTGTGTGTGGTCCCTGATCCGGGAAGCAGCTGAAAGATAGTACTCGGCCAAAAGACAAGAAACATGGGGTGGGGAGTAGCTGCTTTGGATTTAGGTAACATTGAGATACTAAGTACTTTGAGCACACAGGAGGCAAAGAAACTCCAAGTCTTCAGAGAAGATATATCTAATGGATAATGAAGATCACATTGTAGGTCTTAGGACTCAGAATAGAAATCACTGCAACCTATTTGCTTCAAAATGAATATACAAATGAGAATACTCTGAGGTAAGTAGAATTCAAAAAGAACATCTGGGCTAGTGATAAACTAAATTGAGAACAGGGGTTAAAAGAAATGGAATACAGACAGCCCAAGCCCTTAATCAGAGACTGTTTCCTTATCTGTAAAGTAGGGAAGTGTGAGACCTGAAGAAGAAAGAATAAAAGAAGTTTAGAGTATATCAGAAACCATAAAATTCTATATAAATGCAGGGTACTATTTTATAATATGAAATACAGGCATCCAGATAGATAATTTCTATGACCACTTGGGAGTTTTCAACTTATAAGATTCTATATGAACTGAGTATTAGATACTAAGTCAAAGCAATTTTCAAAAAAGTCCTGTAGTTGTTATTCTAGATCTTGACAGTGGCCAGCAAAAAGGGGTGTGAGAAGGGCATGGTTCCTGATTTAAGAGTTTTTCCCCCTGAAAGTAAAAAAGGGTCAGTTAAGAGAGTAAATACAATTTAATGTCAGCCTAAAGAACATGAAGAATAGCTTGGCCTTTTATCTACTGTGTAATTAATCAAAGTACAAAAGACACTACTATACTTTATAACCAAGCAATCGCATATATTTAACTGGAAAACATAATCACAAAAACTTAGTCTGGTTAGGGAGACAAAAACAAAAGTGAAACAGATGTAATACCAAAAAAAAAATGTAAAATGTAATTAGTACTGCATTCCACTGCTTAGCAGGAAGTGTCAAAATCTGTTGTAAAAAAGGTTAAGCAAGTACTCTATGAAAACCACTTTATTCTTCCAAATTCTTGTGATGAAATTCTAATGGTACCTAGATAAATGAGGTACTGCTATGTGATTATCTACAAAGCCAAGAACTAAGAAGTATGTAAAAATAAGGCTTATAAGCAATTCAAATAGCTAACACTAAGTTCAAGGCTAAAGAAGAGTATTGCAACATAAACTCTACAGGGTCCCCTAGTTTCCTCATCCCAGAGCAGATTGGATGCTGGAAGTTGGAAGTGCAGATTATCAAAAGATGAGAACAATGGACACTTCTTACCTATAGTAATGGAGAGAAAGAAAAGGTGTAACAAGCAATACTATACAGCTCAACATTTTGGAAGTCATTATTTCATGATACAAAAACTGCCACTCATAATAGTGACTAAATCAATATGAAAAACTACTATATGTAATAATAATATCTACCAAAAATACTGTTCAAATGTACTGGATTTTATATTTAAACTTTCAAGAGTTCAGTTTCAGTATTGGGGTAATTCATCTGTGTGGAACATCTTGTTCCGGAGGTATTATATGTATGAAAATTTTACTAATATATACACAGAAAAGCACTATCTTAGCAGTGAAGGTCTTTATAGGAAGCATACGGTAATTATGTATTACCATCTGTACAGTAAAGTAATAACAGAATACTCTTGGAGATCTAGGCCAACTTCCTAGAAAAGTAGTTACTACATGAAGTTGTAAGTAAAAGTTATCTTTTTCAAAATATTCTATTAATAAAAATATTGGTGCCAGCAAGAACCAACAGAATGGGCATTAGGAATGTAACAAGATCAAAGGGAGAGAACCCAAAAGATCAGATGAGACAAAAGAAAGAGAGAAGGAAGAAACTTCAGAAAAACACCCAAAAAAATGGGATGGGGGAAAAATAAGAAGAAATCAGAACCTTTGGAGTGGCACGTGGAGGTATAAACAAAACCAGGAAGGCTGACAGTAAGTCTTGGAGGAGAAAAAAGAAGTACAACACATGAACTACAGGGCTGGGCCAAATGTTTTTGTTTCTCAAAAAGTATTGAGCCCTGTAAGTAATAAGGAAATAAAAGCCGTAGCGGAAATGAGAGCACAGAGCAAATTACCTCAGTACATAGTTTTTACCTACGAAGAGGTATGAATATCATTATAAGAGAAAAATAGGCAAGAGCCTTCTCTCAAACTTTATATATATATATATATATTTTTTTTTTTAAAGAATTTTTTATTTCATCATCTTTAGAAAGAGGGGAAGGGAGAGAGGTAGAGAGGGAGAGAGTTAGCAATGTATGGTTGCGTTTCACCTGCCTCCAGCCACAGACCTGACTGGTGACCTGGTTTGCAACCTTGTTATGTGCCCTGGCTGGGGAATCGAACCTGCGACTTTTGGGTTCGCAGGCTGGCGCCTTAACCACTGTGCTACCAGCCAGGGCCTTCAAACTTTATATTTTAAGGATCTCTCAGAAATTCCCTACCCAATCTAAAGTATATCCATGGTAGCCATAAATCTGAGTTCATAGCAATACCACTTAACTCTCTGATGATTGCCAAGATTTAAAAATATATACATTTTCTTAATCTTTTTGGATAATTTACTTAATTGGCCAAAGTTATAAAATAGTCATCCTAAGTCTGTGGTGCTCGGCTAGCAGTTTAGGCCAAAGAGTGATGATGCAGACTGAGGAACAGGTACCTTTCAAAATAGCCATGATATTCCCAGTGAGTTTGGGGGACAGGAGAGTGGAGTAGAGCTGCAAGAAACTTGTGGGCCTGGGGGACTGGGACCTGAAGGCAGAAGCAGGAGCTAAGAACCTTGCAAGGGGAAAGTTACTCAAAATCTCATAACCCACTGGGCAGAGTACAACTTGCCTGTAGGCTTCTTCTCCAACAAGAGCACAAGCAGTTGGGTAGCATTCTATGGTGAGGACTTTTAGACATGGTTAAGTAGCTACAAGAAACCCTAAGCTGTAAAGGTTTTTATGGACCCTGGACGTACCTCAGCACAAGTTCTGAGTTCTAATGCTGTGGAGATGACACACACTCTGTCACCAAGATAGAAGCAGCTAAAAAGGATAAGGAATCCCTATAGTAACTGCATACTTAGGATTCTGATTTAATGACAGAAATATAAAGAATGAAATACCTCATATCCTGGCTGATGTGGCTCAATAGATTGAGTACTGGCTTGTGAACCGAAGGGTTGCCATTTCCGAGTCAGAGAACATGCTTAGGTTGCAGGCTGGGTCACCAGTTGGGAGCATGTGAGAGGCAATGAATCAATGTTTCTCAAACTCATTGATGTTTCCCTACCTTTTCTCTCCCTTTTTCTCCCTCCCTTCCCTTCTCTCTAAAAATAAATAAAATCTTAAAAAAAAAAAAAAGAAAAAAAGAAACACTTCACAGAGCGGTTATCACTCATATCTTAAGGAACTGCAAAGACCATAAACATGTTACAGGGTATTCCAGACACACTACAGATTCAAATTTAATAGAATATTGGTAGGTAGGGGGAAGAAACCCACAAAAGTTGACTTCTGAAGCATGAAAAATAAAAGCAGTTGATGTAGGAATAATGGGAAAAGGAAATTATTCAAGATTTTCCTGTAGTGTATTTTATGAAAGAAAATGGAGCCCTGGCTGGTGTGGCTCAATGGATTGAGCGTTGGCCTATGAACCAAAGGGTAACAGTTCAATTTCTAGTCAGGGCACATGCCTCGGTTGCAGGCCAGGAACCCAATTGGGGATGTACAAGGGGCAACCACACATTGATGTTTCTCTCCCTCTCTTTCTTTGTCCATTCCCCTCTCTCTTAAAAATAATACCTTTTTTTAAAAGCAGATATTTGATAATTTTTTTTTTCTTTCTGTTCTAAAGATTTTATTCATCATTTTTAGAGAGGGGGTAAGAGAGGGAAGGAGAAAGATATGGAGAGAAACATCAATATATAGTTGTCTTTCATTTGTCTCCAGCTAGGGACCTGGCTGGAGAACTGGCCTGCAACCTGGGTATGTGCCTTGACTGGGAATTGAACCAGCAGCCCTTGGGTTCGCAGGCTGGTACTCAATCCACTGAGCCACACCAGCCAGGGCTGAATAAATAAAATCTTAAAAAACAAAACAAAACAAAACAAAACAAAACCTTAAAAGAAGAAAATGGAAAAACAAAATAAGCAAGTTACATCACAGAACCCACTGCTTCTCAAAGAGCCTGAATTTATCAATTTGAGAGGAATTAAGGCTCTGTTAAAAGTAAATAGAACAAAAAATAAATCTCACATATTCACTACCTCCTGCTGTGAAAAGCAATTTTAGATATATTAAGTTATTTAAAATTAAGAGAACATCACGGCCCTGGCTGGTAGCACAGTGGTTAAGGCGCCGGCCTGCGAACCCAAAGGTCGAAGGTTCGATTCCCCAGCCAGGGCACATAACCAGGTTGCAAACCAGGTCTCCAGTCAGGTCTGTGGCTGGAGGCAGGTGAAACGCAACCATACATTGATGTCTCCCTCTCTGCCTCTCTCCCTTCCCCTCTTTCTAAAAATAATGAAATAAAATCTTAAAAAAAAAAAAAAAAAGAGAACATCACTACAGTCAATTATAATGTAATCATTCCCAATGCACATATGCAGAGCACTAGTACACACTATTCTAGGTGTTAATTAAATTTCATTTAATAACAAATACTTTTTATTTTAGTGGAACGTTAAAACAAAATAAGAACATTGTTAAAGATATTTTCTTAGATTACAAGGTAAGAAATTAAATAGAAAGGTGGTATCTGGACTCTTTCCAGGAAATTACAGTCATGTAACAATGGGGATATGTTTTCAGAAATACATGATTAGGTGCTTTTGTCACCATACAAACATCACAGAGCATCCTTACAAACCTGTGTGGTATATAGCCTACTACATACCTAGGGCTACATGGTCTAATCTATTGCTTCTAGGATACAAACATGTACAGCATATTATTATTATTATTATTGTACAGCGTATTACTGTACTAACTACTATAGGCAATTGTATACAGTGGTTAGAATTTATGTATCTAATCATACCTAAATATAGAAAAGGTATAGTAAAAATGTGGCATAAAAGATTAAAAACCGGTACATCTATATAGGGCACATGCCACGGATGGAGCTTGTGGTATTCAAAGTGGCTCTGGGTGAGGTAGTGAGTGAGTGGTGAGTGCATGTGAAGATCTAAGACATTACTGAACACTGCTGCAGACTGTATAAACATTGCCCCACACATCACCCCTGGTTCCTTCCAATAAGGTGAGAAAAAGAACACTGAAGCTGTCAATGCTGCTCCATGAACAGGGAGGTAGGTGCACTGGATTGATTGGAAACCAGGGCGGGGGGTAAGGCATAGCTCACCATAATAGCGACTGTCAAGAGGAATAAAAAGTAGTCTGAGGATCAGCAGGAATAAGAAATCAAGATGGAGACATAAAAAAAAAACATAGGAAACTGTCATAGCAGTGTGGTTTTGGCTACTGCATACCGGAGCAGTGGTCAGATGAAGGAACTCTGTGGCATTCATTTTAAAAAGAAGGTACTTGCACTGGCAAGCTAGCTCAGCTGGTTGGAGCACTGTCCCGATATGCCAAGTTGCAGGTTTGTCCCCAGGCAGAGCACATGCAGGAGTCAATCAATGAATGCATGGGTGGGTAGAACAACAAATCAATGTTGCTCTCGCTCTCCCTTCCTCTTTCTAAAATCAATAAATAAAAACTCAAAATTGAAAAGAAAGAGGGGGTATTTAACATGGAGAGGGTACAGAACTGAGGACACAATATTTGACTTTGGAAATCTGATTTGGTTCTGTTGACCTTATCTGGCACAAACAGCTCTCTCTGGCAGTGAATTGATGGAAGAAATGAAACTTTTAAATGCTTTACAGCATCACAACCTGAAAATATTCCCTAAGTATAGCAATAGGCTGGCTCTACACCACCACAAAAAACTTCTACTCAAGTGTCAGTGACAATTAATACTTGTTAACATAGTTCCAGAGGACCTGTATCCTTTTATAGGATCTTAGGCTCTCAACAAAAAATTTACAGTAATGGCCCTGAATGGTATGGTTCAGCTAGCTGGACTACATCCCACAAAGTAAAAGGTCACTGGTTCAATTCCGAGTCAGGAGAGATGCCTAGATTGTGGATTCAGTCCCTTAGTCAGGGTATATACAAGAGACAACCTATCTATGTTTCTCACATTGATGTTTCTCTCCCTCTCTTTCTCTTTCTGTTCTCTCTCTACAAGTAAATATATATAATCTATAAAAATTTTAAAAATCTTTTAAAATTTAAGACAAAAAGAATTTACAGCAATGTACTCTGAAAACCATGAAGCTGGATTTAGAACTATAGTACCCTTGAAATAAGTAGCACTGTGGGGAAAGGCTCCTCTGCACCAAAACAGGTCAGTAGCTGACTGAATTAAGACCTGTGTACTCAAAATTCAGGTGCTGTGAGTGGAGGGAGTTACTGCCAAGCCCCATAGATATTGCTCCTATCAGAGACAAAAAGAGTCCTTCTGAACCACATATCCTTCCATTTCTTATAAGAAAGGTTCTTGCCCTGGCTGGTGGCTCAGTGGATGGGCGCCGGTCTGTGAACCCAAAGGTCACTGGTTCAATTCCCACTCAAGAGCACATAACCAGGTTGCAAGCCAGGTCTCCAGCTGGAGGCAGGTGAAAGGCAACCATACATTGATGTTTTTCTCCCTCGCTGCCTCCCTCCCCTCCCCTTGCTCTGAAAAATAAAATAAATAAAATCCTCTAAAGAAATAATAAATAAAACAAGTGTTTTTTTTTTTTTTTTAAAGAAAGCTTCTTGTCTTGCTAAAGTATTTCCCACTAAAATATGGCATTCTTGAGAGAATTTCTTTCCTAACATGAAAATGGGATTAAAACAATGAGAGGGGGAAAAAGAAAGATGTTGACTAACAAGTTGTGCCCCTTCTTCTGTAGTAGGGCTGAAAACAAAAGACTAAAAAATGTTCACATTTTTTACTGCAGAGAGCAGTATAGGGAACAATTCAAGAGTTTTCCTTACACTTTTCTTTCCCTAAGAAGTTCTTGTAGATCTATGGTTGTAGGTATGGTTTAAGAGAGGCCATCAGGAGTCACCAACAAAGGGACCCTCAAATACCTTTCAGTCCCAGTGGCCTAGCTCCCCCACACCCACCTCATCATCACTGTCGGATGTCTCAGAGTCTGAGGAGGCTGCAGGCTGACTCACAGGTGGCTCCTTCTCCTCAGAGTCACTGCGTTTCCGTTTTGCCAGGGACAAGAGCTCCTAATAGGGCAGAAGTAATCACATGAGTTTTGTTCAACAGAAAAGAAATATCTGGGAATAATAAAATGCCCACCCTCCCTAGATCTCTTCCACTTCTTTGTGCTTTCACCTGAAGGGAACTTTTTATCACATGAACAGACCAACTACCAGTATTCTTACATGCTAAAAGGAAATGTTTTCAAAATTATCCCCTACCTCTTAGTAACAAATATATGTCTGAAATGGAAAAGTGAATATAAAACTGACCTGGAGGCTACTTAAAAATTGTCATTTGTAATTTTTCTCTATAACTTATAGAAGTACTGACTCTCAGGAATGTATATAAGAATGATGTTTACAAAGGTAATTTGCTCACTGTTTCTATTGGTACAGGTCACCCCCATATAACACGATTGTTAGGTTCCTAAAAAATGCTGTGTTATGCAAATCCATGTTATATGAAACAAAGAACTAATACAAAAAGGGGGATTAGGCTCCAAAAATTAAAAACAGATACTATTATATTTTTACAATTGAGAAATATCTTTATTAAAGTAATTTTCACCAAAAGTATAATAAATTAATATGAATTAAATAATGTTTTCTTCAGTCATCACTACTAAGCAACATTAACTGGGGGCATTTTCTTTTTGACAAGAGATCTTCATCATCTGAACTTTCTTCAGCATTATCTTGACTTCTATCCTGTACTTTCTGCAAGAAATTTGTTACTATTTAATATTCCACAAACAAACTGGATTTAAAATTCTAATAAATTTCAGCCCTGGCTGGTAGCACAGTGGTTAAGGCGCCGGCCTGCGAACCCAAAGGTCGCAGGTCCGATTCCCCAGCCAGGGCACATAACCAGGTTGCAAACCAAGTCTCCAGTCAGGTCTGTGGCTGGAGGCAGGTGAAACGCAACCATACATTGATGTCTCTCTCCCTCTCTGCCTCTCTCCCTTCCCCTCTTTCTGAAAATAATGAAATAATATCTTTAAAAAAATAAATAAAATTCTAATAAATTTCAAAATTCTACAGGCAAATCTGATACAATATCCACGCTTGAATAAAAAATTTCAAATGAGCTATCCTTTGCTCTTAAAAGCTTTTATTATGTTGTGTTGTTTGAAGATTTCCCTAATTTCAAATGAGATATTTTTTGCTCTTAAAAGCTCTTATTCAGCCCTGGTTTGTGTGGCTCAGTGGATTGAGCACCAGCCTATGAACCCAAGGGTTGGTTCCTCGTTTGATTCCCAGTCAAGGCACATTCCCAGGTTGTAAGTCAAGTTTTCAACCTGGTCCCCAGCTGGAGGCAGGTGAAAGGCAACCAAACATTGATGTTTCTCTCTCTTCCCCCACCCCCTCTAAAAATAATGAATAAAATCTTTTCTGTGTTGCTTGGGGATTTTTCTAAATCTCAAACTGTGTTAGAGTGAAATCATGTTATAGCATGCTGTGTTGTATGAGGGGTTTCCCCAATTCCTGAACCGTGTTAGAGCAAAACTGTGTTATAGAAGTGCCATGTTACTCGGGGGTTACCTGTATACCCAACCAATACTCTGAGCATCTTCTTACTGTAATTCATTGTAAAACTGGCATTTGTGGGGCTGCCTTAAATAAGCTAACAAACTTCAACAAGTTTTATTTTAAATGCTTAAGCCAGGAAAAAAGTCTATTTCCAGTGGTTAATCCAGGGTCGGACAACAAGCAGCAAATGTGCTAACTACATCAGAATCCTAATTATCCTAGCCAAATAGTTCAGTTGGTTAGAGCATCATCCTGATATGCTAAGGTAGTGGGTTCAATCCCCAGTCAGAGCATATAAAGAATAAATGAATGCATAAATAAGTGAAACAACAAATCAATATTTCTTTCTTTCTTTCTTTCTTTTTTTTTTTTTTAAGATTTATCTATTATTTTTAGAGAGATGTAGGGAGAGAGGCACAGAGGGAGAGAGACACCTGCTCGAGCTACAGACCCAGCTGGAGACCTGGCTTGCAACCTGGTTATGTGCCCTGGCTGGGGAATCAAACCAGCGACCTTTGAGTTCGCAGGCCAGCACCTTATCCAGTGTGCCACCAGGCCAGGGCTCCAATCAATATTTCTATCTCTCTTTCCCCTTCTTCTAAAATGAATAAATAAGAATTTTAAAAAGAGAATCCTAATTTGACAACCTCAATACCCCCTCCCCCCCATTTAGCACCTCTGCTTTGTCCAGTGATTTAATAGACATGAGTGGGGGAGGGATGCGCCACTAAACCACGGCTACAACCAGGATATGCTCACAGGGTTCCCTTGCCCTTCAACTCCTCTCCAACTCAGTCCAGTCACTTCAAAATGCAAGAAAAGGATATTTGCTCTAGTTCTTGCTCTCTGCCAATATCACTACCACTCCATAATTATGCTATCCTTACTACATGCCAGGTACTTTTCTAAGCATTTAATATTTAATCTTCACAACAACCTTAAGGTAACCATATTATAATCCAAACTTTTTTCTTTTTTGGATTGAGGGTGGGCTCTGTGACTTAGAAACTGGATAAACTGAATCCCTTTGTTTCCTCAATGCCTTAATTGTGTTGTGTTCCTCACACAGTCTGATGAGGACTGAATTGCCATCCTAACTGTATATGCTTTACTCTCATAAATGTAGAGGATAAATAAAATCTTTAAAAAAAACAGCCCTGGCTGGTAGCACAGTGGATAAGGCGCCAACCTGTGAACCCAAAGGTCACAGGTTCGATTCCCAGCCAGGGCAACATAACCAGGTTGCAAGCCAGGTCTCCAGTAAGGTCTGTGGCTGGAGGCAGGTAAAAGGCAACCATACATTGATGTCTCTCTCTCTCTCTCTGCCTCTCTCCCTTCCCTTCTATCTCTAAAAACAGTAAATAAAATCTTAAAAAAAAAACAAACCCTGCCATAAACAAACGAACAAATAAATAAATGTAAAGGACAGAGGAATAGGGTGGCTGGAAAGTGACCCAATGAAGACCCCAAGCATTACTTCCCAGACCAAAGCAAAGATATGCTCCAATTTTTTTCTTGCCAACTATTTACTTATTTAAATGTAACTATTCCTATTTAATGATAAAGAAACTAAATAAAGAGCAGGAGAGGTTAAGTAATTTACCCAAGTTAACACAGGTAGTATATGACAGGGTTAGGATTCAAACCAGACAGAATCCTAGCTCGTAATTCAGGCAACTTTACTAGCCCAAACCATTTTCCCCTTCCTCTAAAAAGAGAAAAAAACAACTAATAAATATGAGTAGTATCATTTCTTGATGATGATGGTGCAATACAACTATAGGTCAAGTGCCAAGGTAGATTTAAAAATAATAGGCTGCTATAAAGTATGTGTTTTCTTCTTTCAGTTTCTATTTTAGGAATATATCTTCCTTGGCCAGAATGAGAAAATGACCTTCCCAGATTAACAGCTGGTGTGCTCTCTTTCATAAGCAGTCATGAAGTGTTCCTCTTCTCATTTCATTAGAGGGAGCAAACACACCAACTTCCTGAAAAGGCTGAAGACAACACTACGTTTTCATACCAAAACAGTTAACTCCTATTAACCAAATGCAAACTACAGCAATAATTGTTTTATGGTAACTTAAAAACTTGAGGTATAATTGACATACAGTACATTTCATCCTTTCTTATGTACAGTTCTATGCGTTTGACAAATAGTTAAAATACTCCCACAACTAAGATATGTGACAGTTCCATCACTGCCCCAAATGCTGCTATAATTTGCATTTGGTCAACAGGAGTCATTGTTTTGGTATGGAAAATTGAATATTATTATTTTCAGCCTTTTCAGAAAGTTGGTGTTCTTCATATACTTCCCCCATCCCCTGGCAACCACAGACCTATTGTCTATCCCTATAGATAGGCTTATCATAGAATATTATATAAATTCAATTATATAATATGTAGCTTTTTGAATCTGGCTTCTTAGCATAATGCATTTCAGATTCATTCATGTTGCAGCATGTATCAGTAGTTTACTTCTTTGTGTTCTTAAGTACTATTCTATTAAATGGATACTTGTGTGTATGGTCTTAACTATTATCTTTTTTCCCATATTACCTTAATGGAAATTTATAAGCTTTACAAAGATTTCTGCTAAGTAATCTCTTTCTTGATCTTGGAGGTTCATGAATATGCCATAATTCTGTATAATGAGTTGATACCAATTCATTATAATAGGGATTTAGATATGCTATCAATTAATTCTTCTCTGAAACATTAAACTATTACATGCAGTAGACATCCATCAAAAGTTACCGTATCTAAAGCGCTGTTAGTGCTGCCTTTCTGTTAAAGAGGCTCCACTCTATACTAAAACCCTAACAAATGGCTCTCAACAGCTGTACCTGATAGATACAGTCCTGCCTCTTACACAACCTTATGTACCATATTAACAATAACAGGGAGACTGCAAAGACCTTTTTAACATTGTGAAAGATGCCCTTAAATTGAGAATTACACAGGCAGTTACTGGGAGAGCTCAGAGCAAAGCTACCCTTCACAGTTAAGTCCTTCATATTCTATCCAGGGCATCTAAGTACAGCTGAACCCAATGTGCAATGGGAAGTTCTTTCCAACAATGCAAATACAAACCATCAGATTTTCTACCTTTAGGGGCTGATTTAGCCAATACGTGTGCTCAAAAAAGTCAATCAAAAATAATTCACACGCAGGGGGTGAGTCCATTTGCAGGTCTCTCCTTCCTGCCTGCTTCATTGTGCCACAGTGAAGCACACGGGTTCAGATGATGCTTATGTGTGTCCAGTGGCTCTCTCTCACCATCATCCCTGTTTTTCATCTCACCCAGTGGAAAATCATCCTTATTTATCTCAGCATTCCTTGAGGGGAATGGCAGTGTGGAGTGCCAGCATGGTACATCAAATTTAAGCTGAACTAGGATCCACTTAAAGTAATGCCAATGCCCAAAATACTATCGGTATGGCTATGCAGGATGTCATATTTGGCTTCTAGAGCAGTTTAATCAGCACTGCTTAAAAGCCATACTTAACATTAAACTAAACTGCCAAAAACTGAGACCCTATAATAAAGCAAGTCTAACTGAACTATGGTAATGTTTATTAAAACAGCATTACCCTGGTTAAAATGAGAATCCTCAACCATACATTGATGTCTCTTACCCTACCCCTATCCCTAAAAACAATAAAATCTTAAAAAAAAAAAAAAGATTAGAATCCTAATCCATCAATATGTGAAGACTCAAACCTTAAGATTTAATTCCCTCACCCATTATTCACAAATAGTGTGCTTTCTGTGATGTCATGTCAGAATCAACTTACAATATAGCAACTTAGCTCCTTCTTAAAGAAAATTAAATCTCATCTAATCAAACCTCCCATGATCCCATGTAAATAGGGTACATATTCTGCTCCCTAGAAACATGGAATAAAAGTCAATATGGGCAAAGCTGAGGTTTTTCTAGCCAATTAGCATGCTGAACTCTTTTTGACTTATTCATTACACAACTATAACTAATAAAAGTAATTACCACCAGCTAGGGTGACCAAACATCCTAGTGTGCTCAGAACTGTTTTAGTTTTACACTAAAAGCCATGCATTCTGCAAAACTCCTCAGTTCCAGGCAGTCTGGGACAAGCTGGTCACCCTACCACCAGTAGCTATGAAGCCTTGGATAGACAGACAGTCATGAAGAAAAGATAGATAGTCCTTCATTTCACAGAATTTAAAATCAAGTAGTGGAAACACAAAAAACAAATAGAAAAACAATTAATTATATCTAGCAACAATGTTAAGAAGGAAGTGAATCAAGTGAATGGGAAACCTATTTGTGATAGGGTGATTGGGAGTCATTTAGGCTGAGACTAGAAACTCTGGGAGAGGGAAGAAGAGTGCAGTTTTTCGGACAGAGGTCTCCAAGTAGAACAGCTAAGGCCCTGAAGCTGACAATAGTGTGAATTGTCAGATAACAGAAAGAGAACCAATATGCAAGGAACTTAGCAAGCAAGAAGAATGGAATGAAGTAGGTTAGAGGTAAGAAGAAATTGGATCACTCTGTGGTTTATCAAGACCAGTAACCTGGCTTTTATTTGAAAGCAGTGGGAAGCCATCAAATGGTTTTAAGTAGGGAAATAATCATCCCCTTTTAAAAGGGCACTCCAGTGTGATTCATTTGGGCATTAGCCTGCAGACCAAAAGGTCACAGGCTTAATTCTGGGTTGGGGCACATGCCTGGGTTGCAGGTTTGGTTCCAAGTCAGAATGCATGCAAGAGGCGACCAAATGATTTTTCTTTCTCACATCAAAGTTTCTATCCTTCTCTTTCTCCCCCACCCTTACCTTCTCTCTAGAATCAACAAGAGGGAGAAAAAAAACAAAACAAACAAACAAAAAACAGTACTCTGACTGGGGAGCTGGTTCGCAACCCAGGGATGTGCCCTGTCCACTGAGCCACACTGGTCTGGGTCCTGAAAGTTTTTAAAAATTCTACTATTACTTGTTTTTACTTAGCTCCCTCTCCTAATACAATAAGAACCTCCAAACTGACAATGTTCCTTATCTCTATCGGTGATCCTAGAAAACTTGATAACTAGCATTTGCCAAGTAGCATGTGCTTATTCAAAAAAGATTTATTAGCCCTGACTGGTGGCATAGTGGATAAGGCACCAGCCTGCGAACCCAAAGGTCGCTGGTTGGATTCTCCAGCCAGGGCACATAACGAGGTTTCAAGCCAGGTCTCCAGCTAGCCAGGTAGTTGGAAGCAAGTAAAAGGCAACCATACATTGATGTCTCTCTCCCTTCTCCTCTTAAAAAAAAAAAAAAAAAAAAATTAAGTGCATACTTTGTGTCAGGCAGGCATTTTTTTCCACTACGAACTTGATATCTCCTCCTGGATATCTCATGGTCAACATTAAACTCTACAAATGTTAAGACTGAATTCATGATTTTAACCTTTAAATCTGATCTTCCTCCAGAGTTTCCTGTCTCCTACCAGAGCTTCCTCATCCTCACCCCAACATCCAATCAGTCAAGTACTCTTAGTTTTATATCCTGGATATTATGTCTATATTATGTCCAGTCAAATCTACTTTCTGTTGTCTCTAAAACTATCACACCAATCAAAGTCAGGCATTCATCAATAAACATTGACAGGCTGTCTGCCAGGCATTGTACTAGGTGCAGGGATACTACAATGAACAAATAGCCTTGCCCTCTTGAAGTTTCCATTCTAGTGAAGTTTCTTCTGCCTAGACTGTTCTATTTGACACACAACTGCTGCCTCCTCTGATTATTGCTATTTGCATAGTACCCTGGGCAAGCATTTTAAAAGTGCTAAGGCAAATCTTAATACCTCTTCCAGTTTAAAAATCCTTCAATGGTTTGTTATTGCCTTCAGAATAAAGTCCAAAGTCCTTAATGTTGCCAACACAGCCAGTGGCTTTAAACTTTCTAACCCAGCACACCACATGACAAAATTATACCTCATGGCCCAGTTTACTACATACATGTACATGTATATACACAAAACACAAATTTCACAAAATAATATTATTACTAGATCTGACACACTTGATGTTTTCTATTTGATTCAACTTCCCTTCTATTTTTTAATGCTGGTTGTAATCCACTACACTGGGTTTTCCATCCTCAAAGGGTCCAAACAGACTATTTCTGCAGATTCATTTGTACCTCTCTCTCTTCAATTTCAGTAACTGAGCTTCTTTCAGTTTCATGAGGGTGCTAGGTCCTTCCTGCTTTAATACTTTTGTACATGCTGGTCCCTCAACTGAACATTCAACACTTCCTATACTCATCAGTCTCCTAATCTCCTTTTCCCTAACATACATTCTATGTCTCGGTTTAAATGTTAGGCCCTGGCTGGTGGCACAGTGGATAAGGCGCTGGCCTGCAAACCCATAGGTCACTGGTTCAATTCCCCAGCCAGGGCACATAACCAGGCCTCCAGCCAGGTCTCCAGCCAGCTATTTAGCTGGAGGCAGGTGAAAGGCAACCATACATTGATGTCCCTCTCCCTCTCTTCCTTTCCCTCTCTCCAAAAAATAATAAATAAAATCTTTATTTATAAATAAATGAACAAACAAACATCACTCCCACCAGGTTAGTGTAGGATTCCTGGTCATACTCGCATAGTATCCTTGTTCTTCCTTCATACATAGTCTATAATGAAATGACTCTCTGAGCAATGCTGTCCTGCCCTCTTTCCCACCCTCCCTGACTCACCTTGTTTTATCTCCCTTGTGTGAGCTTCCTGAAGATAGAAACTGCTTCCATTCTGTTCACCCAATAGCCCTAGAACCTGGTGCTATCCAACACATTTGTTGAAAAACAAACAATATGTGCCCTAAGGGAACTTATAGTCTAGGAAGAGAGCAAAAAGTGCACCAAGAAACCAGTGTCAAAGGATGAATTTTGAATATTTTCTAAGAGCCTTTCTATTAAAGCTCCCAGTACTATTTCTTAAAAAAAAAAAAAAAAAAGTCTAGCGGAAATAAGAAATGAGTTATGCCCTGGCTGGTGTGACTCAATGGGTTAAACACAGGCGTGCAAACTGGAAGGTCATCGGTTCAATTCTGAGCCCCAGTCTAGTCAGGTGCCTGGGTTGGGGCCAAGTTTATCAACGTTTCTCTCCCAACCCTTCCCTTGCTCTAAAAATAAGTAAAAATAAAATCTTTTTTAAAAATGTAGGTACATGCAACATTATGACACAAATTAAAATGTCACAAGTCAGCCCTGGTTGGTGTGGCTCAGTGGATTGAGTGCTGGCCTATAAATTAAAGAGTTATAGATTCAAGTCCTGGCTGGTAGCACAGTGGATAAGGCGCCGGCCTGCAAACCCAAAGGTCGCAGGTTCGTTTCCCCAGCCAGGGCACATAACCAGGTTGCAAACCAGGTCTCCAGTCAGGTCTGTGGCTGGAGGCAGGTGAAAGGCAACCATACATTGATGTCTCTCCTTCTCTGTCTCTCTCCCTTCCCCTCTTTCTAAAAATAATGAAATAAAATCTTAAAAAAAAAAAGAGTTACAGATTCAATCCCCATTCAGGGCACATGCCTGGATTTCAGGCCAAGTCCCCAGTTGGGGGCATGTGAGAGGCAACCAAACTATGTACTCCTCACACATTGATGTTTCTCTCCCTCTCTTTAATTCTCCCTTCCCCTCTCTAAAATAATAATGATAATAATAATAAAATTAAATAACAATTGTTGGTAACAATTAATAAACTGTGCCCTAGTGTAAAGAGACTATATTAATGAGAAGCATAGTTTTTAAACTTCTCAACTTCAATGGAGAAGGTTTATGGAAGAATACTTTATAACACTGACAGTCTTTAGACACAATGTCTAAATATAATACCTAGAAAATACTTTAGGGGCCCTACTCTCTGAAAGAAAAATTTAATTATTACTACTTTAAGGAGGGTGAGCACACAGAAATAGGACATGACAACTTAATCACTAATTTATGTATTTATTTTTAGTATAAGTATTTTAAATAAGAAAGGAAATTATGAAATAAAGCATGCCAATATGCATGTAGCTCAATTTTTTCTTGAGAAAGGCAAAACCAAGTTGTTTTGTTTTAAAGATTTTATTTATTGTTTTTAGAGAGAGGAAGGGAGAGAGGCAGAGAGGCAGAGAGGGAAAGAGACATCAATGTACGGTTGCCTTTCACCTGTCTCCAGCTACAGACCTAGCTTACAAGCTGGTTATGTGCCCTGGCTGGGAATCGAACCAGCGACCTTTGGGTTCATAGGCTAGCACCTTATCCACTGTGCCACCAGCCAGGGCTCCGCAGGTTTTTATAAATGTTCTTGATCTGAATAGAGAACTCTCATTTCTTTATTACCTTGGATACCTTTCCTTTTCTAGAATCCACTGCATAAATATTCTTCCGTAAAAAGTGACACACACACACATAAGTGTCACAATTATCTCTATAAAGTCGCATGATGGGATAAAAAAACCTGGATTTGCCTCAAAAAAAATTTTCCCCCCAAGAGGCACCAAAGGCAAATATTTAATGATTTGCAATTTTTAAATGTCGAAGAAAGGATGTGACTAATGTAAAAAGTAAGGTCACTATCAAGTCACATGTTAAAAAGAAATCCTTCAAATTCCCTAAGTTTTTAACTTTAAAAAGCCCTGAAAGTTAATACAAATTTAAACTATGATTCACTTACTACATCCCTCTTACCATCAAAAAAGAAACAGGCCTCAATAAAAAGCATTCCAACAATTCAAATAGCCTAACATATGTAAGAATCAGCAGCTCTGCCACCTTAAACATCTCTATTATGTTCCTTCAGTTATACCTGTAAACACTCTGACCAAAATAGAGGTTGTTTCTCTCCCAAACTACTTACAAGTGTCACATTAAAAAGATTAACTCACACACAGACAGCAGTCTAAATCATGAACACGAATAAATACCTGGGCTGTACCTGGTAAAAATGCAGAGTCCAGGGCTCTATCCCCTGAGGGTCTGATTTAGTAGGTCTGGAATGGGAGCCCCTGCAACGTATACTTTAATAAGCAAACGAGGAAGCTTCTGAAATGAGTGGCAGTCCTCCCACCACCAGAAAAACAACAACAATAACAACAACAACAACAACAACAACAGCATAAAAGGCTAACCTGCCACACCTTCGGTAAGGGCTAAGTTGGAGATACTTTTTCTGACATAATGACTTACATTTACCTCTGGAAAACCAAAGACAAAGGACCTCCTTACTAACTGTGCTTCACTATCACACTAGACACTCTGAGATTTGTCATGGTTTGTTCTTTTCCACAAGGACAATACACAAGACAGCAAATACGATGTTATAATCCCAATGAAGACATAGAACTAGATGGAGCAGCCCAAGGCACCTTGGCTAGGACAGGCCCAGAATGAGTTACTTTTGTTCTGAGGATTTTTAAAGAACCTCACAACAAGCTGACTTTGAATTCCTGTTAACAGTCTCTGGTGAAAACTTCTAGAGGACAGAGAGAGGTCTTTCTGATTCCTCTGACAGCCCAGCATAGTGCTGAACAGACTGAAGGCAGTGGTGCCTCTGTTAGGATGTGCAGGGAAAGGGAATTCTGATCTGATTCCCATCTGATAAAAGAATGCCAATGAATGGCTGAAAAGAAGGAAGTTGAAATTGCTGTTAAAATGTATAGGTATTACTTACACATCTCATGCTAATTTCTTCTTACAAATAGATAGTTGGGTTTAAAATTGCAATCTTCTCCAATTCCTACTTCAGAAAAGTTGTGTGTGGATCTGTCTACCACAAAAGGAAGCTCTCAACTCATTTCCTTTGTCAGATTCTGTGGAAAATCACTAAGGACAGAATAATTTGCTTAGTTCATTCATCATCTGAACAGGTGCCTTGAGAGTGCTTTCCCAAGAAAGCTCCTGTCTAAACTATTCCATATATTTTAGAAACATGAATTGTAGCAATATGGGAAATGGCCATGAAACTTTCTTTTTGCAATATGTAAACTTAAAAGACTAACAGCCCTGGCAGGTGGCACAGTGGATAGGACGCCGGCCTGCAAACCCAGGGGTCGCTGGTTCGATTCCCCAGCCAGGGCACATGGCCAGGTTGCAGGCCAGGTCTCCAGCCAGGTCCGTGGCTGGAAGCAGGTGAAGGGCAACTATACATTGATGCTTCTCTCCTTCTCTGCCTCTCTCCCTTCCCCTCTCTCTGAAAATAGTAAATTAAAAAATCTTTTAAAAATATAAAAAAAATTAAAAAGACTAACAGATTAAGTCAGTACAGTGAAAAGAGTACGACCTGCAGATGTGGGACGACCTGCAGATGTGGGGTTAAACTCCAACTCTAAACCTTACAAGTTGTGTAAATCCCGGATAAGTTACTTCTTCAATCTCCATTTTCCTCATATGTAAAACAAGAGAAAATGATACCAACTTCACCATAATGTGAAAATGTGACAATGTAAATAAAGCACCTAATTAAGGTGAATAGTTCACTCTAGGCACTATGCAAATGGTAGCTGATGTTAGTGTCAGATATAGCTACATTTTTAGGATGGATAATAGTAAAAAAATTAACAAGGGTTCTAATTCTTATAAGTGTTAGTCTAAAATTATCAACCAAACTTTTACAGTCAAGAATATGTGTTTTTAAATATTTTTGCAAGTGACGGGAGCCTTTCAGTGAGAGCATTTTCAATTTACCTTTCAATTCCTATCCCAATACAATTCTGATAGTTCTCTATAGGCCCCATTACTTACCCACTCCCATTCCACCATTTTCAAAATAGCCCTCTTTTCTTCAACATATTTCCCGCCCCTCCTCTTAAATCTCTCTCATTTCATGCCCTAATATTTTAGTCCTGAGACTCGCACAAAACCATTTCTGCAAAAGCTTTTGCAGGTGCTTGTGCCAACATTTTTACAAATACTTGATCCTTACAATGGCCCAGTTAGATATGCAAGGCTAAAGTTGTATCTAGATTTTACAGTTTCGACTAAAGATACATAACTAGAAAACAGCATAGCCCTGCATAGAACGCAATTTTCAGATTCCAAGTTCTGTACTTTTCCTTACTCAACTCATTCTTTATGTTTTATATTCTTTATATCACTTGTTCACAAAATATGAGGGGAAACCATTTTTGTATCTCCTGGTATCACTACAGCACTGATACAAAGGACAGTTTCCTCCCTACAATATTTTCTAGGGTATATAAACAGTTCAAGCAACCCCAAGACACTAAGACCAAAAGTTACTTTCAGTAGTTCCTGCACAATCTTCAAGTAAGAAAAAATTATGGGATGCTGAATGAAAACGGCCAAGACGCCTCGGCTACAGTCTCTCCATGCCGCCCTGTATTTCTCCACTTCTGTCCTCTTTCCTTCTCCTAAGAATTTTCAATCTGACATCTTATTAGGGACCGCTCTCAACCAAATAGATTAATGCACGCCGCTAACTCTTCCTGGCCATGCACCGGAGAGGTTCTCTGGGACATATAGAAATGTCCCTCCTCTCGGTCCACACTCCTCTGAAAAACTTCATCTCCCAGAGCCCACACCTTCTTGGCCACCCCCACCCCCAAAGCCCCACGCTCACCCCTTGCACCTCCTCCAAAACCTCCCAGCCTCCAGTTTGGCGGGCGACACTTCCTATCTCTCCCGGCCGGGATCGCCTGGCCTGTGGCCCGCCGCCCCAATCTGGCCCCAACAGATCACAGACCACTCCGGTCCCCCGGGTCCGAGGCCCGCCAGCCTGGTCCCTGCCCCGCCTCCCCGTCCAAAGCGCCAAGTCCTCCAGGCTCAGTCTCCAGGCCCCGGTCAGACTCCGAGGGCCCCGGGAGCCGCGGGGAGGACAGGAAGGAGGCGGCAGCAGCGGTCAGGACACCGGGCGGGCTGGGTGCTGGGGACGGGAGGCCCAGGGCCCTACCGGCTCCCGGCTCTGGTGGACCGGACTCAGCCCTCCCGTTCCACCAACCCGCGCCTCCGCGGCCTGCCCTCACCTGATCCAGGTTCTCATCGCTGCCGCTGTCCGTGTCCGAATCGATCACCACGCGGCCTTTCCGCTTCTTTACCATGGTGGTCCCCCGGCTCCCACGCCGGACGCCACCCGGACTTCCTGCTAGTCCGCCTGCCAGTGGGACCGCCACGGTCACTGCCGCCGCCGCCGCCGCCACCACCACCGCCACCGCCGCTCGACCCACACAAAGACGACCGCGCATGCGCGCTCCGCTCCGCCCCTGGCCCCGCCCCCCGTTCGGTGCACGCCGTTCGCCGGCGCTGGGGCCCCGCCCTATTCAGCTCCCGACGTAGCGTGGGAGGCGGGGCCCAGCCCCGGGCCAGGTTCCCGGCAGTGGGTCAGTTTCCCTTTCCTCGCGCGTTCCCCTGGAATCAGATGGGGTGCGTTTCTGCTGCGGGCAAAACTCGGTGTGCTGCGTACCTGTCATTAGGGCTTTTTCTAAGGAGCCTTTAAACTGTCCTACGCTGAAGTGTCGAGGGCGACGTTAGGAGTTGCCCTCCTGGAGGACTCAAGTCGCCTGGACCACGCCGAGGCACCCTTTCGGGGAAGAAAGCTTTCCTGCCTAGGTTGTGCAAGTGACAACTGAGATGGTACCCGGAGGGTGCATCTTAGTTACCCAAAAGAAAAATAGAGGGAAGGGTGTTCTGAGCAGAGAACCGCGTGGGCAAAAGCCACGATAATAGAAAAAGTTGGGTTCAGGGAACTGGAAGTTCATTATGGCCAACCAGATGGCATAGAGGGATAAGGCTGCGAAGGGACCTAGCGGCCATACCATTCAGAGCCTAATAAGCTATTTTAGGAAGTATTGAAGGAATTAAAACTGAAGAACAATGTTAGATTTGTGGTTTTAAAAGATGTCTCTGCCTGCAGTGTGGTGGGGAAACTTACAGGCAGGGAGACCATTTAGGCTGTTGATAGCATTTTAAGCAAGACATAATGGTATCCCGAACATAGGAAGAAGCAGTGGAAATGAACGGATAATCTGTAAGGTAGAATTTCTGGGACTTGGAGATTATTTGGGAGAGGGGGTAAGGTGAGGTCCTAGACACAACGATGCTCAGATTCCGGCGTGGGAAGCTGGTGGTAAGTCGGCCATTCCTAGAGATAAGGAACACGTGGGAGGAGGTTTGGGAAACTGGTGTATGTGGGAAATAAGCTCAGTTTTCTGCCTGTTGAGTTTAAGATCAGCTGATAAAAGGGGCAGCTCCAGAAGTGATTTCTTTGTGAGGGTTTGGTATATAGGGTAAGAAAGCATAAGCAATAACAATGTGAAATTGTTCTCAAAACTTTGGAGCTCATTAACTCATTGTTTTTGTAGTGGTCTAGGGAGTTAGACACTAGACTTCCCTAGGCATTATTAGGCAGAGGCAGGCTGATGTGTTTTTCTCTTTTTCTGTTTGTATTTTCCAGCAGGTTTACAAAACGTATCACAAGTGTGAATGCTTTAAAATAGTATTGTCATAAAGAAAACATATCATGTATTGAGACATTCCTGGAATTAGACACATACCTAGATGTCCAGTTTGCTGCCAGTTAACTTGTCGGAGTCAGGTCAAGGTCTGACTGCTGAGACCGAGTCAGGTGGAGAAAAGTACCCAATCACCACTTTACTCCAAAGGAGTTTTTCTAAGATATAAACCCTAGACTTCTCTCCCTCTGACATATCCTTGGAATTGAGACCATGACCAAGATGATGCAAAATGACCAGGACAGCTCCCCCATTTCTAGCTATACTGAAGCCTTGTGCCCTTCTGCAAGGTGGGTTCCTCCTTTTGGTAACCTGACCATCTCTTTCTTAGTTAATGGGTTCTAAAATTTTTCAGGGTCTAAAAACTGGCTCAGATGTGAAAGTGGGAAAAGGATGGTCAGTTTTTTGTTTTTGTTTAAAGATTTTATTTCATTATTTTTTAGAAAGAGGGGAAGGGAGAGAGATGGAGAGGGAGAGAGACATCAATGTATGGTTGCGTTTCACCTGTCTCCAGCCACAGACCTGACTGGAGACCTGGTTTGCAACCTGGTTATGTGCCCTGGCTGGGGAATCGAACCTGCGACCTTTGGGTTCGCAGGCCGGCGCCTTATCCACTGTGCTACCAGCCAGGGCAGGATGGTCAGTTTTTATTGGAGCAACTGCTCTTAGCCCTCTGGTCACCCAACCTTGATTTTTTTTCTGATTGAAAGCTGAGGAGTACTCTTTGGATGCCTATCTATTTTTGCCTTTAGGGATGCAGTGTTCTGTTAGGCATTTCCATAATTCTCTGGGGGTCAGGCCTCCTTGGCTATAACTGCGACCTTTCTACTCACAATAATTGCATCTACCAGACTTCTGGCAGTTAAGTGCTGCCACCTGGCTAACAGCTTCTTGTTTAAAGATCCTATCACCCCATTGCTATTAGCCTCATTTTTTTAAAGAGCCTCTTCTACTGTGAGTGTCTCTATTCAACTTCTAGTGATACTGGTGCAACTCCTACCTTCACATTCCTCATGGCCTTGGTAAATGAGTGAGTATCCTCTTGGTCTTCTCATGGAGCATAATCATTTGGTGGGATTTATGACCTTATATAGCACATCCACTTTATTGTTTGTGCTCATTTCTCAACTTTTAAATCCTTTCCTACACCTTATGTTTTTGGGATTCTGGCATTTTTTTTTCTTTTTACCTCATGTGGGCTGTAGAGTTTTCCATGTCTCTCAGAACCTTTCTAGTAGTGAATTTGCACCATTTCCTGGGGTCCTTGGCAGAGTGATAAGTTCTGCATCTCAGGAGAGTGCTTCCAAATCAATAAACCCCCTAATCCAATTTTACATTCTAGGCTCCTTGATCAAGCATCCAATGTATTTCTGCTCTCCCAGATTTTGCCATTACATGCTTAGCTAGTTCTTGCAGATCCTTGGGGTGTAGTCCCTTTCCTCCCTCATCAGGCCCAATATTTCCCCCACTGAGGTATATAGTATTTTAACCTTAGTTCTTGGCCTAGTGTCCAGGAGTGAGTTAAGGGCAGGTATTGAGGAGGGCACATATGGTTTTATAGGGTACAGACCTCTTCACTGTCTAACAGCAAGATGATGAGCCATTTCTTTAAATTTAGAGGATTTAGGAGAGTCTGAGAATTAAGATCTTCTGTGGCATTCAGATACCTCCATCCCAAATGTCATGGTCCTTTTATTAAGGGCCTTGGCTTGGCTGACCTGCCTTGCTTGGGAGTATAACCTTATTGAAGTTCAGACTACTCTGATGATGATCCTGGGCCTCAGCTTTCCCTGCCCACTCATTTCGAGCGTTGACACACTCTTCATATGCTGTTAAGGAGGCCCCCTGGCTTTCACATTTGACTTTCAGTAACAGTGACCCAATGTTTTTAGAATACCTGATACATGCCACAAGCTAGCACATTCCTTTCCACTAGCATACTATTCCTGTTTATCAGCAATGAAATATTTAACAATTGGACCACAAGATCTTCATTGATAGCTGTGTGGTAAGTAACTCAGTTTCTAAAAAATATTTTATTGCCTTCTTTCTTGGACCACTCTTAGCACCAACTGTTGCGGATTGGGTTCTCCAAGAAGCAGAGTCTGAGATGGAGGTCAGTGTTTGGATACTTATCAGGGAGCATCCCTGGTGTTGACAACTGTGGACAAGAGGGAAAGTGGGAGGCACTGGAACTACAGTGTACCTGACAACACTGATCACATAGGCACACTGAAGCTAAAATCGATGGTTTGAGTTGTCCCACATTAGGCTGAGGTGTCCAGACCTTTATAGCTCTGTCTCATTCAGTCATTAGGTAGGGGCCTTCGGGGAACGCTGTGATCCTGGGCAAGGGGGTCTCTCTGTAGCCTCGCCAGCAGCTGAAGTATTAAGAGCTAAAGGCCATCAGCTGGGCCAGCAGATCCTTCCTAAATGACGCGTTTCTGTGTCCATTCAGAAACTCAAAACACAGTGAAGTTCCTAACGTCACACAGTGGGTAAGTAAGGGAGCCAGTGTGATTCCAGAGTGGTGTTCTTAACTACGGTCAGCCTAGTACTTCTGCCTAGTTTGGTAGGCGTGCAGCTACAGCCTGCTTATCCAAAATAGTTAGGGCCAGCCCACTGGAAATAACTTTAGTGTAAAACAGGTAGAGGGACAGGATTGTAAAGGTGGTCTAGATCAGACACAGACGTGAAACGCGATGATCAGAAGGGGAACTAGGAGTCTTGGTTGGTGGCTCAGTGGATAGGCACCAGCCTGTGAACCCAAAGGGCACTGATTCCCGATCAGGGCACATCACCAGGTTTCAAGCCAGGTCTCCAGCCAGGTCCATAGCTGGAGGCAGGTGAAAGGCAACCAGACATTAATGCATCTCTCTCTCTGCCTCTCTCCCTGCCCCTCTCTAAAAATGTTGAATAAAATCTTTGAAAAAATAAAAATTTAAATTAAAAAAAAAAAAAGGGGAACTAGGGCAGGAAAAGTTTTCTGGTGAGTTTCCAGTGCTGCTCCTAGGAGAGGGCCTTGAGCAGCTGGCATGTCCACCACCCTGGCTCCATCTCTGGGGAGCCTGGGAGTAGATGATATATCACTTCCACAGTTTGGAGGAAATAGCACTTCATAGCCTCCAATCCATCTCCTTTGAAGGCCCTATTCTCTCCAAATATCCCCTAATCCAAAAAGGCTTTCTTTCCTGAAAAGAGACTGTATTATTTCGCTGACACAAATATACTTGGCAAACATCCTTCTAATGGTAAATTTTTGGTCAGTCCTATAAATCACTCCTTCTGCCTTTGGTTAGTAGGAACTGGTTTGCCAGAGTCTGATCACTTTTCAATAATGAACTGAGCAGCCTGACTTCAAAGAAAGAGAAAAAGTAGGCTGGAGACTGAGTTCATGTTCCTCTCAGCATAATACCATCTTCTTCTTGGATGCCCCTTAATTTTCCTCCCTTATCTCTTTCTTATTTCTCTGCTTTGGACTGGGTGACTTTGTCAGCCTAAAAGAATCCCCTAATGCCCATTGTATGAATGGAGTAATATTTTTCTACCCACTATTCTCATGTATTTCTGTGGTTCCTATTCCTAGAAGGTGGTGCGGCATGGTCAGACTCCTTTGCTACACTATGGTCGCTCTTCCTGTCTTTGTAAAAGAGGATTAAAAAGAAGAGTAAAAAGAGGAGAAAAATAAGGAAAATACTAAATTAAAAGGAGAGAAAGAGGCCCTGGCTGGTGGCACAATGGATAAAGGGCTGGCCTGTGAACCCAAAGGTTGCTGGTTCAATTCCCAACAAGGGCACATAACCAGGTTGCAAGCCAGGTCTCCAGCCAAGTCCGTAGCTGGAGGCAGGTGAAAGGCAACCATACATTGATGTCTTTGTCCCTCTCTGCCTCTCTCCCTTCTTCTTTCTCTAAAGATAATAAAAGTGTAATTTGGGGAGTTGGGATAATGTGGAGCATGTTCTAATCACATTCAGCTGTTTAAAAAAAATTTTTAAGATTTTTTTATTTATTATTTTTAGAGAGAGGGCAAGGAAGAGAGTCAGAGAGGGAGAGAGACAACAATGAATGGTTGCCTTTCACCTGCCTCCAGCTACGGACCTGGCTGGAGACCTGGCTTGCAACCTGGTTATGTGCGCTGGTTGGGAATTGAACCAGCAACCTTTGGGTTTGCAGGCTGGCGCCATATCCACTGTGCCACTAGCCAGGGCTTAAATTTGTTTTTTAAAGTACAAAAATTAATATATGTCCATTGTAAATAAGAAACCCAAATACATAAAAAGGAAGCCCTCATTCCTGTTCTCTCTCAATCTCATTCCCCAGGAATAACTCCTATGACCAGTTTGGTGTGTATTGTTCCAGACCTTTTGGAGAGCACATGCAAACACACCCAAAAACAGAATTGTGCAACATGCATTAGCCTGTAAGGTAGCCTCTCCCAGCAATGTTAAAGTAGCTTAACTCAGGCTAACACTGCCCAAGGGAGTGTGAGAAAGTACTGTGTAATTAATTACATGGTAATATCTAGTACCATAGGCCTGAGCTCTATAACTAAGTTATACATGTTGAATTCGTATTAAATGGGAAACATGGGGCCCTGACCAGTGTGGTTCAGTTGGTAGGAACATCGTCCCACAAAGCAAAAGATCCCCAGTTCAATTTTCAGTCAGGGCACATACCTAGGTTGTGGGTTCCTCCCAGTCAGGGTTGTATGAGAGGCAACTGGTTGATGTTTTTCTCCCTCCCTTTCTCTCTCTCTAAAAATAAATAAATAAAATCTCTTAAAACTAAATGGGAAGCATGGGTTTCATTGTATTTATTGTTCCTTCCTTATAAGTGAAAACGGATTTGAAAATGTAAGGTCAGCCCTCTCTCTGGCCTCTTTCAGTATAGCTCCATGGCTTATAACCTCAGCACACGTAACAGGGCTACCTACATCCACATACTCTGAAGTACCCTCTCTAGCCAAAAAGTACTCAAGCCCTGGCTGAGTGGCATAGTTCCTTGGAGCATTATCCTATACAGCAAAAAAAAATGTTACCCCATCGGGTAACCAATTGATGTCCCTCTCCCTCTGACTGGAGACCTGGTTTGCAACCTGGTTCTGTGCCCTGATTGGGGATCAAACCAGCGGCCTTTGGGTTTGCAGGTTGGGGCCTCTCCACTGAGCCACCAGCCAAAGCTCAAGAATTTGTGTTTTTTAACAGATACCCATAGTAGTTCCTCAAGTGTATGGGATAGTCTCATTGTGAAAAACACTAGTTTGGACACGGATGCTTAAAAATCATGAAAGGGATTCAGGCTCAGGGACTTTTTTTCTTAAATAAGGCTGACAGTTGTCAGAAGGGCAGGGGGAGGGGAGAAGGGAATGAAAGAAGGGAAAGGGATTAGCTAAAAAACATGTATGTGCAACTCGGAGACACAGACAACAGTGTGGTGATGGCCAGAGAGTTAGGGAGGCTGGAGCTGAATGGAGGTGGGCAAAGGCAGAGATGGGGTAGGGGGAGGAATGGAGACATCTGTAGTGTCAATAATAATAAAATAAATAAATAAAAGAAATGCGTTTTAAAAAACCATGTAAGGAGTTTAAGGGGTTTAGGTTGAGGAACTTTATTCCCCCTATGCCTGATGTTTCCTGAAGTAAGCAATATATGAACATGGTAACAAAGTATTCTAAAAGCTGACATTAAGATGACCCATTGACTTGGGATAGATTCAAAACGCAGAAGAATGCAGCTTTCTATAAACAAGCTGTCAATATGTAGTTTTAAGGATATTCCAAATCATTAATCTAGTCACTTAAATGTTTATTGGATGCCTTCTATATCCCAGATACTTTGGGGCATTTACTTCTAAAACTCCTCCTATGTCCTCTATACTGTTATTTCTACTTCTCAGAATCATTAATCTATTGATTATTGCTCTCTCTTCTATGTCCTCAATCTCTTTTTCTGGTGGCTCCCTCCTTTTGTCTGAAAAGTAAAAATGTGGCCTTGGCCAAGCAGCTCAGTTGACTGGAACATCACCCTGTACACCAAAAAGGTTGTGGACTCAATCCCTGGTTAGGGCATGTGTAGGAGACAACCAACTGATGTTTCTCTCTCACATCAATGTTTCTCCCTCTCTTTCCCTTTCGGTCTAAAATCAATAAGTATATCCTCAGGTAAGGATTAAAAAATAAAAGTAAAAATGTGTCTCCTGTTGCTATAATCATGTTTTATCCTCTTCTTCACAGCGCTTTCAGTTAGGATGCTTTTGACTGCAAGTAGCAGAAAACGCAACTTACATCAACTTAAATGAAAGCATCTGTTGCCTCTTATAACTGAAAAGTCCAGAAGCAGGTCTGGCTTTAAGCAAGACTTGGTTCAGTAGCTCAAATGATATAAGAAGGAGCCTACCTTCTTTCTGTTCTTGACTCTGCCTTACCTTGGAGTTCTATCCCACTCACACCAAGGCAACTGTAGATTCTCTCCTCATGGTTGCAAAATGGCTCATATTCTCCCACCACATTACCAAAGGAAAGCTAGAGGAACTCAGGAGCCTCCAAGGAAGAAAGAGGAAGCTGCTTCTCCTTAGAAGGCCCCTGTAATTCCTTGGTGCTGACTGGGTTAGTTGTAAATCTCTGAACCCCAATCCCTGGAGCCAAAGGGATGAGCTGGGCTAATTGAATTAAGCCAGCTAGGGCAACTTTTGGAGTTGAATTTGTAGTTAATCCCATCCAAAACCTATGGCTGAGAATGGAGGTTGAGTGGTTTTCTAAACAATATTTGGGGAGCCCTGGTTAGTGTGGTTCAGTAGATTGAGTATTGGCCTGTGAAAAGAAAGGTCGCTGGTTTGATTCCTGATCATGGCACATGCCTTGATTGCAGGCCAGGTCCCCGGTGGGGAACATGCAAGAAGCAACCAATCAATGGTTTCTGTCACACGTTGATGTTTCTTTCCCTCCTCCCCCTCTATAAATAAATAAATAAATAAAATCTTTAATCAATATTTGTGGACATGGTACTAAAAGGGGAGGAAATGCTTTTGAAATTATAGGTCCTAGTTCATCTTCCACTTATTCTTTTCTTTATAGTAGGGTATAAACTTTATTTTTTATTTTGTTATCTATTGATTTTTGAGAGAGAGAAGGAGAGAGATGGAGACCAGTTCGTTGTTCCAATTATTTATGCATTCATTGGTGGATTCTTGTATGTGCCCTGACCAAGGATTGAACCTGCAAACTTGGTGTATAGGTACAAAGCACTAACCAACTGAGCTACCAGGCCAGGGCCTTCCACTTATTCTTTAGCCTTGAATCCAGGATAATAATTATTCTCCATGGCCCAGATCATTCATTTTGCCAAGTCCCAAGGCCTCAGCATTCTGCCTCATGGGGTGGAATACATTCTCATGCTGTAATAGGGAAATTTGCCATTTTGACTGAAATTATGCAGATTGGGTGTCCCTTGTCGTACACCAGGTGATCCTCCGCATACTTGAGTTGCTCAGGAATGCTCCTCTCCAGGTACTTTACACAGGCATTGGCTTAGGCAGTTAGCTAAAACAGATGGCTTCATTTTAAAATGAAAAGTACTAATCTTGGGTGAGTTTATAAAGCAGATTGAATGCTAAATGAAGTTACAATGAAGTAGCAGAAGTAGATGAAACCTCAAAGGGGGCCAAAGACTTAAGGACTAAATCTTGAGAAACCCACATTTAGAGGACAATGGAAACAAAAAGCTGAATAATGCCCTACTGGTTCAAATCATTCAAGCCAATGTTACCTGAATCTTCTGAAGGCTTAATCTGTGGCAAAAATTTATACTTGATTTAATCCTAATTTCCATGTCATGTTTATTAATCTCTACTTTCACATGCTAACCAATTCAGGAGGAATTTAGAGTTTTCTCTCTGTTATTTAGGACTACAAACTGCCCAACATGATAGCCGCTAGGCGCATGTGGCTATTTAAACGTAAATTAGTTAAAATTAAATAAAATTAAAAATTCAATTCCTCAACGATACTGGCCACATTTCAAGTACTCAATAGCCACATGTGGCTAGTGGCTAGCATATAGAATACAATATATGGAACTGATATAAAACATTGCCATCAATATAGGAAGTTCTGTGGGTTTAGAAGGTCTCTGTATATTTGCCTGTATTTTCCACTGGGTCTACCTGGATATGCTAGTTCTATTAAAAATTTAAAAGCTGGTCATGATGTATACTAGTGACACAAACTGGACTATATTATTTAGGATTAGTGATAAAACCATATAAGCAATGACTTTAAAAAATGAAATAAAAAATAATCAATTATAGGATGTCAGAAGAAGAGCAATCATTACGACAGATGCATTAGGAAAAGTTTTTAAAGAGAACATGGGGTTTAAGGTGTGTTTTCAGTAGGTGTATTCATTAGGATCTACTGGTTGCAAGTGATAGAAAATCAACTCAGATTAATTTACATAAAAGAAATGTATTGGTGCTTAAAAGTCAAGAAAAGACTCAATAGCCATGCCATGGCAAGACAATTGATGCATCTGAACTTCAGGGACAACTAGAACTGGCCAAATAGAATTGGCAAAATAGAACTGACTGAATCTTCTTTTATCCTCCCATTCCTGCCTCTCTCAGCACCTTTTTTAAAAATCTCACTGCAAACCAATTTTCTTCACAATATTAGCAGGTACCTCAGGAGCTTCACAAACATCATCAGTAATAAAAGGTCTCTTCCTAATTTTAGTTCAGGAAATTCTTGGGAATAACCTGATTGCCTAGGGCAGACCAGGTGATTACCATTGGACCAATCAGCTGAAGTAGGGAGAATCATGTAAACATTTGAGACCAAACTTATGTGATGCCGAAGAGGGAGGAATGACAAGCAGAGAAAATATTAACTCCATTACAAGGAGGATTGGCCGTGGTTTAGGCAGATACAAGCTTGGATGAGAAATTGATAAGTATGAATATTGTAGATGGAGTAGGGTATAATGGGTCTAGAATTTATGTAGTGACATATCCAGAGGCCAAAGATATATAGTTGCTAGTTCTGGGTGCTGCAATTTAAAGTGGAAATAGACAAACTGTCATGTCCTGAGTAGGACAGTTAATCGAATGTAAATTGTATAAGAACAGTAACTATTTGGGTTTCATTGGGGTTGGAGAGGAGCAAAAGATCAAAGACAGCAAAGAGAGCTCCATAGGATTTAAGGTGAGTAAGAGGAGGTCTTAAGAAGAGAAGTTAAGGGTAGGCCAAGGATTTCCAGCTTAAAAGGATGTGGGCATTTACAGAAATAGGGAAGATAGGAGTTAATATGGGTAAGTATGATAGTTAAGTTTTAGACATGCTGAATTTGAGATGCTGATGAAACTGCTGTGAAGAGATTAGAAATATTAATTGAGGTGTATGGAAAGAGATGATCACAATTTTTAGATAACTCATCTGAACTAGAAAAGAGGAAGGTGTAGTCTGGGCTTTGGAGACAAGCCTATTTAAGGTTGTGGAAAGAAAGAAGAGTCAGTGAAGGAGGCAGCTAGGGAAGGTTGGAGGAGGTAAGAGAGAGCTAGGCAGGAGACAAGAGAAGTCAGAGCAGAATTTCAAGAAAGAAGAGGTGGTGGTGTGGAAATAGGTGATGAAGGGAACTTGGAAAAGACAATTATATTTGGTGAGGTCTTTTCCTAACCCCGGAGAAGAACAATGTTGACAGCTAGGGGCTACAATTCGTTTTAATTCAAACTGAGCCCTTAATTCCTGCTAGCACTCTGCTAGGTGCTGTGGGCAAGAAACAGCACAGTTGGAAGCGAGAAGTAAATGACCAATTAAGAGAGAATGTTAAAAGTGCTTAAACAAAGGTGTGCGCAAGATAATAAAAGAAGCCCTGTGGTGTGGGCGACCCCACCCGGCGGGATAGGAAAACCGCGGGTAGGACGGTTTTGCTGTTGGTACCTGCTGGGTCTCCCAAGATTTCCGCTGGGGCTATGCCAGCAAAACTAATTCTCTGAGATTAAAATTCTGGGGCGGCCTCCGAGCAATGCGGCGCGGGGGAGGGGCACCCTGGCGCCTCCGGGCGAAGGAATATTAGCACTCAGATTCTTATTTGAAAAATGCCCGTTGGATTTTGCGGCCAGAAGATGGCATGCAGGAAGAAGAGGCGAATAACTTGTTTAAATTCGCCCCTTTTTCTCACACAGGCCAGAAAACATCAAGAGTGATGGAAGTCGGACTTCTTGGAAAACTAGTAGACCAAAAGCCTCAGGTCACTGGCTTGGGGGATTCTCGTTACTATTCAAAAGCTTTCTCATCGGACCGGAACTCTAGCGTCAAGCGCCTGTTTTGGCATCGGATTGTAAAAGCAGCTGGATTTACACCGGGAAAGTGGGTTACCCGGTGGGGAAAACGTGGGGACCCGGACGGAAGCCACTCTAGAGCGCCGGCGGGGGAGGCAAGTGGGGTTTTGCCGGCCGTTATTGGCGTCCCATGCGAAGGGCCCACCCACCACTCCAGCAGGTGAGGCGTGTGTGGACTACTTACTTCCCTGCAGCATGGGTGGGACCGCTCCCAGACAGGGCTGGAGAGAGTTTTGCTGTTTACTAACTGCATGACCTCGGGCACTTCTTTTTGGGAACCTTTGTTTTCTGTCTCTGTAACTGAAATAGTAACAGTAGCTCTCTCAGAGTTGTTGTGAGGAGGCCATGAAAATACACTTAGGACAGTTTCTGGCCCATGGTAAGCCCTGAATATGCAATCTTTCAAAACACTACTCCATTTCACTGCGTGGGTTGCGTCGCCTTCAAAAGTCACCCACTTCGGGAGGGATGATCCATGAATGGGTTTGACTTTATTGGTAAAGACATGAAACAACGTTTTTAATTAAACAGAAGTGACACTACTAAGTGTTTGGAAAATAGGGTATTACTCATAATTCCATCATCCTAGTGAGACTTATACGACTTATTTCCCACCTCCGCCCAAATATTTTTCCTGTACATTTTTATACTTGTAAAGTTGGCATATATGCAATTTTGATTCCTTATTTGCCACTTAGTGTTGCATATATATGGGATTCAGGAGAATCATTTTTATGATTGTACAAATTCCATTTAATGAGCATATCATTTGTTTCCCAAATTCCTGTATACGTGTACTGTATGTAGAGATAAAATCATTTAAGTACTATCAGAGGGATTTAAATAATACCTATGACCCCTGGACATTAGATCAACTTTTTATTTTTCCTTGTTCTATTTTTTTTTTTGAAATATTTTATTTATTATTTCCAGGGTGAGAGGAAGGGAGAGAGGCAGAGAGGGAGAAAAACATTAATGTATGGTTGCCTTTCATCTGCCTCCAGCTAAGGACCTGGCTGGAGACCTGGCTTGCAACCTGGTTATGTGCCCTGGCTGGGGAATCGAACCTGCGACCTTTGGGTTCGTAGGCCGGCACCTTATCCGCTGAGCCACCAGCCAGGGCATTTTCTTCTATTTTAAATCCATGTGAAAACATTGTTTGCATGGTTTTCATTTATTCACCAAACGTTGAGCATCGGTTATGTTCAAGCCATAGTCCCTAAGATTAAGGAGGTCAGGCTAATAGGTAGACAGATAAAAGCAAGAGTCTAATACTATGGAAGGAGTGCAAGATATGCACAGGTTCTTATAAGACTATAGCGGAAGAGCAATGTCAGTGCCCTCTACAATCAGAAGCCTCCAGGAATATGCCTATTGCCCAACAAGTTGGGTTTATTACACCTTGTAGTGAGGGAGAACACACATCGTAGGAAACCATGGGGCATTTTGGTAAGAGGGTGCTGGAAGGGATTTGTCAAGACATGCGTTGCTTCACAACAGCGATTCATTATGAGGAATGCATCAGTAGTCGATTTAGTCATTGTGTGAATGTTACAGAGTACAGTTCACAAACCTAGATGGTATAGTTTGCTTACACACTTAGGCAATATGGTGTAGCCTATTGCTCCTACTCTAGAAGCCTATACATATGTTACTATACAAAACAATACAAGATTAAATCAAGCACAAGAAAAAATGATTCAATCAAGAAGTGTGGTAAACACAAGATGTAAGAGGCTGCTGATGGTATAGCAGAGCATACTTTTTTTGTTTTTACAAGTAGAAAGTATACTCTAACAATAAAAAAGTATAGTATAGTAAGTAAACCAGTAACAGTCGTTTATTATCATTATCAAGTATTAGGTAACGTATGTAATTGTATGTGCTATACTTTTTTTTTTTTTTTTTTGAAAAATCCTATCCATTACTTTAAGAGAGAGGGGTAGGGAGAGAGGCAGAGAGACATCAACGTATGGTTGCCTATCACCTGCCTCCAGCTACAGATCTGTCTGGAGACCTGGCTTGCAACCCGGTTATGTGCCTTGGTGGGAAATTGAACCAGCGACCTTTGGGTTGGCAGGCTGATGCTTTATCCACTGTGCCACCAGCCAGGGGTGTGTGTTATACTTTTATATGACTAGAAGCATAGTAGGTTTGTTTATATCAGCATCACCAGAAATGTAATGTGCTGCCGTATGATACTGATGTTAGTATGGCTATGATGTCACTAGGTGATAGAAATTTTTCAGCTCCGTTATAGTATTACTTACGGGACCACATTTGTATACTTGGTTTGTATTGGGTTGATCAAGAAGTCCATTTGTTTTTTTCTGTAGAATAAAAGACACATTTGTTGTTTTTGCCAATAACTATTGGTTTGATATTTTGAGCATGTCAGCTATCTCCTGCATAGTATAATATTGATTGTTCTCAATTAATGCCTCAGTTTGGTTGCCATTGATTTCAACTGGCAACCACAGTCCCATCTGGACTGTGGAGCATTGTCCAAGTGAGAAATCTCCAGCATGACACTTTGCAACCACTTTTTGATATGTTCAATCAGCCATAACACCCTTTCTATACACTGAACAAATCTTTGTGTGTGTGTGTTTCAGTTGTGTTTTTACCTCTCTTAAAATATTAAAGTATAATATGCCAAAAATGTTGTGTACAAAGTCTGTCCCACACATATCAGCCCTGCACAGTGTTGATTAATTATATTGACATTGGTTTGATACTTTTGGGACAGACCTTCCTATTTTCTTCTATCTTGGATATTAAAATGGCTACAAAAAATTCACCAATTTTGATAAGTTTTTTTAAGTGCATGCTGATATGACAGCTTGGGCAATACAGTCTAACAAAATTGTTTTGAATGAAGTCAAAGACAACTAAGCATTATTAGAGCCATCAGACAGAAAAAAAACGAATGAACTTTTTGGCCAACCAAATAGTTGACTGGAATGTTATTTACACATGACTTTATTGGCTTTAGACTTGTGTTAAGTGATTTTTGGGGAAAGTAATCAGGAGGGGGGAAGTAATTCTATCATTGGGTATCATAAATCTTATCTAGAGAGAATCTTACCTATCTAGAGTGAAGGCTAATGTCATGACCGGATCAAGATATAACAGTCACTCATATTAGCCACGGTAGTAGAATGTTTGTTGGCACTTTTGTGGTTTAAACAATGTTCTTTTTTTTTTTTTCAGTGTGTGTGTGTGTGTGTTCTCGCGTGCGTGTGTGTTTGCGCGTGCGTGTGTGTTCAGACACAATTACAGTGGTCTTAATAGAGCCCATGGATGCCCATTGATATAAGGAGAAGTTAGACCAGGGAGTTGGGTAATTTAGGAGAGTCTTGTGTACCATTTTAGGAGTTTGAATTTTGGGGGGAAATTGCTGAATTGTTATAAGGAAAGTGCCATCGTATTTTTTTAAAAATCCCTCTTGTCAGGCAAAGGGTGAATTGGAGGGAGATCAAAGTCAGAGATGTGTTTAGGGCTTTGCTATTTAAAGGGTATTCTATAGGGCCAGTCAGGAAGGCATCACCTGGGAGCTTATTAGAAATGCAGAATCTCAGGCACCATTCTATACCTAATAAATCAGAATCTGAATTTTAACAAAATTCCCAGATTATTCGTAGCCACTTTAAAGTTTGAAAAGCTCTTTGTTAGGGAAATTACAATAGTCCCTGTAAGAAGCAATAAGGCATTGAACCATGACACTGGTGGTGTAGGTGGAGAAATGTGGAGATATTATTTGTTTAACAAATACTAGGAGCCTTGTGCTTCCCTGACACCATCCTGAGAGCTGGAAGTACCATAATGAAGATAAGCTTTTTCCTGAGAACACTTCCAGTCTGATGGGGAAGACAAGTGAACTTGTCAGTAAACTGTAGCAGGGAAAGTGTAGCCCAGGATCACTAAGAACACGTCAGGAAGATGTGGGTCTTGGTGGAATAAGGTAGTCAAGAAAGGGTTCTTGGCGGATATCGAAGCAGAGTTCCAAAGGACAAATTAGCCGGGCAAAATCAGTTGAGGTTCCCCAGCCAGGGCATATAACCAGGTTGCAAACCAGGTCTCCAGTCAGGTCTGTGGCTGGAGACAGGTGAAACACAACCATACATTGATGTCTCTCTCCCTCTCTGCCTCTCTCCCTTCTTCTCTTTCTAAAAATAATGAAATAAAATCTTAAAAAAAAAAAAAAAAAAATCAGTTGAGGGCATTCCTGGCCTAGGAGAAGCAATGGGCCAAGGCCGGAAGTTGAGAGAGGGAGCATTGAGTGGTGCTGGTTGAACCACAGGTGTTCTTCTCTGTGATGGAGCGCAGAGTGGGTGTGACTACAGGTGAGGCTGGAGAGATGAGCAGAGGCTAGATTTGGAGGAATCTTGGGGACTCTGGAAAAAACTGGGCTTTTTTCTTAAGACCATGAGGGAGCCTCTGAAGGGTTTTGATCACAGAAGATAGTTTTGAATTTTAGGGTCTTCTAGATGCTGAGTGGTGGTAAGAGATAGGGGTTTCATCCTGGAAGCAGGGAGCAGAGTGCAGTGATCTAGGAGAGGGAAAGTGCTGATTCACCTGATGTGGGGTGTGAGGGAGGAGGGGCATTCTAGAAGTACTACTAGTTTTACGTTGTAATTAGAGTAGCCTGGGTGTTATTTTGATGTAGACTGTTAGGCAACTGAGGCAGGTGAACAGGATTTTGGCATTTTAGAGGCTTTTTTTTTTGTTTGTTTTCAGTGTTCCGTTTAGTTTCTCATTTAGTACTGTGTTCTGACTAGCGGGTGAGTTTCTGTTTTTATTTTTTCTCTCTACTGGCCTCTAGGGCCAGGACAGGACAAAGACAAAGGAATTAGCATTACATCTTTCATTTCCTTTTAGGGGTAGTTGGAACAGTAGGTGAGGGAACTATTTAGTCTTCCTGGGATGGCAGCACTTCCTGCCAGCACTTATTACTGTTGCTGCTAAGAACAAAGTTATTATTTTACTAGAACTATAGGAGATACATCCCTAATCCTTTACATATAGAGAGGCAGTAGCATCAAGCAGAGGGACTTCAGGCCAGTGGTCTAGTTCTGGGTTCTTTATTGTTAGCATTGTGAGCTTAGGACAATCATTTTATCTTGTTGATGTCTGTTTGCTATAGAAGGGAAATACCTACCTGCCTTGTCTTACAGGAATCATATGTGCATTAATGAGATAATATATGTTGAGGTGATTTGAAAATATTAAGAATAGTATTTAAATGTGATGGTATTAGTGTTACTGTTTTTTAGTCTCTTATCAAATAGTTACTCAAAGCCTTGTTACTCAACGTGTGAGCCTTGGACTAAGAGCTTGGTAGACATGAAGAATCTTGGGGATCTTGTTAGACTTACTGGATCAGAGACCCCTCTATAACCATCATTCCACCTGATCTTCAGAAGAATCCTTTAAGGTAGGTAAGGGAGGTGTTAACACAGCCTTACCCCCAAGGCAATGGAGACCTCAAAAGATGAACTGCTTTACCGGAGGGCAAATAGCTTTATTAAGTTTAGCCATATAGCCTAGCCATATGAGCCTGTCAATATTCACAATATTCACAACCTAATAAGAGGACAGAACAGGTGTTAAGTTCCAGTTTTCTAATTCCATATACAATGTACATGTAAACTCTCTCCTTATTATTATTATTTTTTAAATGAAGTGCAAGGTCCTGGAGTGAATTAGTTGAATACTTTATTTCAGAAACCGATGATTTCTTTAAAAATCCCATCCCAGTGGAGTCACCGAAAAACAAAAAATGAAAGAAAAGCCCAAAACAAACAAGCAAACAAAATCAAGCATAAAAATTTGTTTCAGTTGACACAGTCTTGCCCTAATTGATATGGCTCAGTTGGTTGGGCATCGTCTCGCAAATCAAAAGGTTGCCCTAGGGCACATGGATCAGGGCACATGCCTCGGTTTCCATTCAGGTATCCAGTTGGGGAGTGTGAGAGGCAACTGATGGAAGTTTCACTCCAGTTTCCATGCATCTCTTCCTTTCTTTCTCCCTTCCTTCCCTTCTTTCCAGAAATAAGTAAATAAAATCTTTTAAAAAATGGATACAATCTTATGAAATATACTTGAATTATTTTTGGGTTGATTATAAACTCTGTGAAGGGGCCTGTTTATATTCATTTTGGTATCTTTTTACAAGGCAGTGGGATGCAATACATGCAGTGCAGTCAGTATTCTCGTAGTAAACTCTGGGTAAATGTTTATAGAATCAGAAAATAAGTTCATGAATTTCACAATACATGATCCATGATGAATTTGAAATCATGAGGTGTTTTTTGCTACACTGGTAATTCTTTAATGTCTCTTCTATTATAGGTGGAATTGAGCTATTTGCTGAAGCTTCTTTCCCTGGTGAGAAATTTACATTTTGACTTTTTCTTATCATGGCTTTGGTTCCCAAGTTGATGAATGGCACTTACAGTCTTAGAAAATGCCTGAAGCCAAGTGCTGCCTCTTGTCCATTTTTGAGGACTTGCTTTATGGACTATTGTTCCAGTAGTCTTCAGAAACCGGTGGCCACCCCTGGCAAAGATTCCTCTCAGAGGAACTCTGAAGGGGGATTGCAAGGAGATTATGGGAGAGAAGTGGCTTTGGATATAACATCTCCTGAGGAGAAGCCTGAAGTTAGTTTTGATAAAGCAATTAAAGATGAAATAAAGGACAATTTTAGGCGTTTGAAGGATGATATTGTGAATCATTGGATAGGGCCTGAAGGCCGCCCTCTGCAAGAGGTCTTGATGGAACAAGCCAAAGTTGTCTGGCAGTTCCGTGGAAAAGAAGATTTGGATAAGTGGATGGTGACTTCGGATAAGACAATTGGAGGCAGAAGTGAAGTGTTCCTGAAAATGGGCAAGAATAACCAAAGTGCACTGCTGTATGGAACTCTGAGCTCCATGGCGCCTCAGGACGGCGAGAGTAGCCGCAGCGGCTTCTGTGCGATGACATCCAGGGTTCCGAGGGTAGGTGCGGCTCAGCAGCCTGAGTTTCCTAGTGAGCTGGGGCGGACTTCACTGTGGCATGAACTGTAGCCAAGAGTGTTTGTTTCTGTAAATGAAAACACCTAGTATTGGGTTAAATAACTTCTGGTACCAAGTGTAAAGCTGAAGCACAGGGGAAGGTGCTTCTTGAGGTTCTTGAGGTGCTGCTTGTTTCTGGGCATCCCTTTAAGCCAGAGTGGGGTGTTGTGTTTGAGGAGCCTTGTCAAGGTAGTATGTGCCAGGCTACTCCATTGTTCAGTTTTTCTTCTTTCTCTACCGTGTTCTTTGGAAGCAAGTCACTAAATGCACCCTACTTTCAAGATGGGAAGGGTGTGAGATTAAGTTTATCTCTTGGAAGATGTAGTATATACATAAATTATTTGGGATTCTTTAGAAAGGAAAATTTGTTTCTTCTCTCACATTTATTCATTTAACATGAACTCACACTTTAGGTTATAATCCAATACTATGATATTTATTTTGTTGCTCAAATTGTTCCAACTTTGGCTATTGGAAGCTCTTTCAGGTTGGCTCCTCTGCCTTTGATCTGCCCCCATCCTTTTGTTTTTTGAGCACTTTTTGGCTCTTCGAGATGTTCTGGTTCATCTTGAATTTTCCTTGTCCCAATGGTAGAATAAGCCATTTCTTGAAAGAGCCTTGATTACTTTTTTATGGAGAATGGCATTAGAAACCAAGATCTGGGTTATGAGTTAAGCTTGTTGGTACTGTGTTGACATTAAGTCCAGGACATATTAGTAGACATAGCTAGGAACTAGTGTATGAATACATACCAACCTATGGAAACACACATGTCTGTAATTATTTCTATGTCCATATTAAGCTAAATATGAGTTCATGCTAAAGCTCTGACTCTAATTCAGTACCATAGGGTTCATTCTAGCCTTTTCCCTTTTATCTGTAGCAGTGAGAAACATCTCCCACCGTTTACCATCTATTTACTTGTTAGTTTAACCCCAATATACATGTAAACCAATTTCAGCATTTTTTAACTCATAACCCTGTGAGACAACTTTACCAATTAGAATACAAGGTCTTTAGCCTTACAGTTTCCAGCCAGGACACTTTTTCAAAGTTACTTAGGTCAGTTCATTTATTTCTCTACTGGCCTATTTATTACTTTTTGCAAATTTTCTGACAAGGTATTGTTTCAGGGCTGCTCTGGATAGGTTCCCATGCCTAGCCTTGGCCACAGCCCCTTGGATATTGTGCTTTAAAGAGGAAGACAAATGTTTGGAGTAGTATTAGGCTCCCTTTCTCCAGATGATGAAAACAGAAAGGTAACTATTCTTTCAGAGGCAACAAACTATGCATACAAGATTTTTTTTTCAGGTCCTGAAAATCTGCAAAATGGATTTAATCAGTCCACAGTAAAAAATAATTTGATGGCTATATATATATATATATATATATATATACACACTGTGGAGTAATGGAAAATATTGATAACATTTATTATGTGCACCCTGCCAGTTCTTGTGTTGATTAGTTTATATGCATTATCCCTTTTATTCCTCACAACAATATTTTAAGGTATGATCATCCCAATTTTACAGATGAGGAAACTGAGGCTTGGGGAAATTTAGTAACTTGCACAAAAGTATACAGCTGTTAAATAATAGTTCACATTTGTACACTGGTTTTCTTGAAATCAGATTACCTCTGAGACTACTATATAAACATTTTGAAAATTAACACTAAGTTCTACTTAGAGAGTACGTATAGGTAGTTGTTAGAACATAGATATTAGAGTTAAACAGTATTGGATTTATCACTTCACCTACCAGTTGAGTGCTCAATTTCTTCATCTATAAAGGGAAGTACAATGATAATACTTACAGGGCTGTTGTGAGGATTAAATTATGTTTGAAAAATTAATAAAATTTTCAATGAATGGCAGCTGTTATAAAATACTAATTTTAAACCTTGATCTGTTTCATTTTTTTTTTTTTTAATTTTATTTCATTATTTTTAGAAAGAGGGGAAGGGAGAGAGGCAGAGAGGGAGAGAGACATTAATGTATGGTTGCGTTTCACCTGCGTCCAGCCACAGACCTGACTGGAGACCTGGCCTGCAACCTGGTCATGTGCCCTGGCTGGGGTGTTTCATAGTTTTCTAATTTATGTGAAAGCAGTTGTCATTAAATTTCCCACTCAGAAGCCATGGCTCCCTGGTACCAGGGAAAGAAAGTATATAGTGGTAATTCTTTTCCATTCAGTGATACAAGTGAGTGCCTATGCCATGTTAACACTGTCCTGGGCCAGTCATGTCTTGAACATTATCTTAGAAGCATATAGCTATGTCAGTATTTTGTAATAAAATAAGAATTATGCCCCCTATGGTAATAGAGCTGAAAAAGAAAAATGGCTAGTGGATCCTTTTGTTGCTACAAAAGGTGATGACTCACATTTTGTTAACAGTGGAAAATGAACTGAAATTAACTTTCCTTTCTGCACCTTAGGGCCCTTTTGAGAGAAAGAGATCTTATGATTGGTCCCAGTTCAACACTCTGTATCTCCGTGTCCGTGGAGATGGTCGGCCTTGGATGGTGAATATCAGGGAGGACACAGATATAATCCAGAGGAAGAATCAGATGTACAGTTACTTCATGTTCACCCGTGGGGGGCCCTATTGGCAGGAGGTCAAGGTAATAGCACAAGTCTTTACTGTATATGAAATTAGGTCTTTTGAGATCATGGTTACATTGTAGTTTTCTTTTTTTTTTTTTTTTCCTTACTAATCCTTATTGGAAGGTGTGGGAAGCAAAAAAAAAAAAAAAAAAAAAGAAAGAAAGATTTTATTTATTTTTAGAGAGAGGGGAAGGGAGAAAGAAAGGGAGGAAAACATCAATGTGTGGTTACCTTTCATCCGCCCCCAACTGGGGGCCTGGTTTGCAACCTAGGCATGTGCCCTGACTGGAAATTGAACCTGTGACACTTTGGTTTGCAGGCTGGTGCTCAATCCACTGAGCCATGTTGCAATTACCGACAGAGGACTCGTTACTTACATTTCAGCTATGAAGTAAATGGTTTCGTCTTTTTTCAGATTCCTTTCTCCAAATTTTTCTTCTCTAATCAAGGAAGAATCCGGGATGCCCAGTACCAGCTTCTGCTTGACAAGGTAACATTCCTTTGCTTTGACTCAAAACTATATTATCTTTAGTGAAACAGAACTTGCTGAGGATGAGTTCAGACCATTTTTGAAGGCTGGCAAATGAAAGGTGGAAACTCCTATTCAAGGTCACCCTGTAAAACCCAGATGTTGACACAGACCTGTCCTTCGAGCCAAACCCCTCCCCTACCCTGGAGAATTTCATTATCATCTTCTTTTTAGCATGCCTACATTTTATTTTAGCTTTAAAATAAGAGAATAATATTAAAAGTTAAGGAGGGCTTGTAGAACTTTCATTAGACATCCATGTTGTCCTTACTAGTCTTTAGTGACGTTACATTAAAGGGAGAGGAGAGGAAGTAGAATGTGGAAAGAAAAGTAGCCCTGTACTTCCTCTTATGATTTGCTGCAGCATATGAGAGCTATGGTATATTTGCTAAGGGCTGATAGTATAAAGGACCAGCTACAGTAATCACCTCATAGAATGGGAAACTCCAAGAACGTCAGTACGTTTAGTGTATGAGATTTTGATCAATTTCTGTATTTTAAATTTAGATTTCTTCAATTGGATTCACCCTGGCTGATAAAGTGGATGGTCCATTCTTTCTGGAAATAGATTTTATTGGAGTGCTTACTGATCCAGCACACACAGAAGAATTTGCCTACGAAAATTCTCCAGTGCTTAACCCAAGACTTTTTAAATAGAGATCATGTGGTAGTTTTGTATTATTAAACTAGGGTAGTAGTATCCATGATGACAGAGACAAAATAAAGTATTTCTTTAGTGGCATCCAATCAGTGGCTGGTATATACTCCCTAAGGCAAAGCTAAATGCTGCTCCTAAGAGAGACCATAGAGGGAAATAGCATGAAACCAGGTTCTAAGCTGTACCTTAATTTAGGGACTGCAACTACTATACTGATACAGAGATACTATATAAGTAACTGTTTTTGGTTAGCATGATTCCTGTTAGAAACCATTCCTACATGGTTTCCAAAGCAAGGAGTCTCTAAGATGACTGTTGATGGCCTTCTAGCACTCTCTTCTTTATAGTTTTCTTCTGTTTTCTAATTCATCTTCAAGGGAGACTACTGAAGGATATTAAGATAAACATGCTGTAGAAGTCACTGAGAAAAGACACATCTACTGTCTTAGTCTGCTTGGGCGACTATAACAAATTACCATAGACGAGGTAGCTTAAACACGTAACATTTACTTCTCACAGTTCTGGGTGCTGAGAAGTCCAAGATCAAGGTAGCTAGCTGCATAACTAGTGTCTGCTAAGTATCCGCTTCTTTGCTTACAGAGGCCTTCTTCCTATTTGGTCTTTACCTTATTATAATGAAAGATTCTATCCCATCACAAAGGTTCCACCCTCATGACCCAGTTGCCTCCCAAAGGCCTTCCCACCTCCAGTACCATCATATTGGAAATTGGGGTTTCAACATGTGAATTTTGGGGTGACACAAAAATACAGTCCATAATGTGTGAACTAGTTGCTCAAAGATGCATGATCCTTACCAGTTCTCTGTTTATAGTGACTTTTAATGTAACCACTAGAGAAACTAAATCAGGTATTAAGACTAATGTTCCCAAAACTTCCCCAGTCATTTTAAGTATTGTAAAGATTGCATAGACCAAAAATAAGACCCTGATTAACAGAGTTTAAATTCAAATCTTATCATCTTAGAGAAAGGAGTAGGAAACTATTATAGTCCGAGTAACCTAAGAGAGCCAAATTTCAAATAAGAGGATGTATGTATAAAAGCTAATAGCTTTCCATCATCTTGGCCTACAATCTATTTTGTGCATTTTCATGTAATTAGTTTAAACATTTTTATTAAAGTACAATTTATATAACAAAGTTTGCCTGTTCCAAAATTACATACAATTCAATTTTTATTTTATTTTAAAAAATATTTATTTTTCAGAGAAGGTGGGAGAGAGAGGCAGAGAGGGAGAGAGACATCAATGTATGGCTGCCTTTCACCTGCCTCCAGATACAGACCTGCCTTGTAACCTGGCTTGCAACCTGGTTATGTGCCCTGGCTGGGAATCGAACTAGCAACCTTTGGGTTTGCAGGTTGGTGTCTTATCCACTGTATCACCAGTGAGGGCCTCAATTTTTATTTTAATGTTTTTAATTTTTACTGTTTTTAAAAAGATTTTATTTATTTTTAGAGAGGGGAAGGGAGGGAGAAGGAGAGGGAGAGAAACATCAGTTGGGCACCTGGGAACCTGGCCCATAATCCAGGCATGTGCCCTGACTGGCAATCAAATCTGTGACCTAATGGCTTGGAGGCTGGTTCAATCCACTGAGCCACACCAGCCAGGGCACAATAATTTTTAGTGTATTTACAGAACTGTGCAATCTTTACCACAAGCTACTTTAGAAATTTTCCATTAGCTTAAAAAGAAACCTCAATGGCCCTTTGTGATCCCTCCCTATTCCCACCCCCAACTACAAGTAACTATTACTAATCTACTTCCTTGATAGGGTTATCTTCTTTGGATATTTCATATAAATAGAATCATGTAATATGTGATCTTTTGTGTCTGGCTTCTTTTTACTTGTAATATTTTTGAGGTTCATCCATGTTGTTGCATGTTATTAGTACTTCATTCTTTTCTAGTGCATAATATTTTTTAATCTATTCATTCAGTGATGGACAGCTGGATTTTTCTTTACTTTTTGGTTACTTTGAGTAATACTGTAAACATTTTCATACAAGTTTCTGTGTGGGCATGTTTTTTAATTCTCTTGGTTATGAGCTCTGTCCAGAAAAAGTCCAGCCATTGTTAACATAACTACAATAGTTTATACAACAGTGACATAGCCTGGCGGCCAAGGAGAATGGACTGGAATGTGCATGTGCAAACAAGAACGACTTCACTGTCCTAGTCAGTGAAAGTGGTAGATGCTGTTGAGTGAGCATGTGTACTGAGTGGCTGTGGCATTCAAAATGACTGAGAGAGTAGTTCAATGAACCGGCATCAGATTTTGCATTAAGCTCGAACATTCATTCTCAGAAACTGGGTGATTCAGAAGGACCAGCTATGGGCAACTGGTGATGGCAGTTTTATCCTGACAATAAGCCCACTCATGCATCATGTCTTATGTAGTTTTTTGGTAAAACATCAAATTACCCAGGTGACTCAGCAGCCCACTGCACCCTGCCAAACTAAAATCACCTTTGAAAGGAAAGAGATTTCAGACTGTTGATGAGATTCAGGAAAATACAATGGGTAGCTGATGGCAGTTGGGAGAACTGTGAGGTACCAAGTTGCCTACTTTGAAGGGGACTGAGGGGTCATTGTCCCATGTACAATGTTTTTTGTATCTTCAATAAATGTCTCTATTTTTCATATTACATGGATGGATACCTTGTGGATAGACCTAGTATATATCTAGGTTTAGAATTGCTGGGTCATATGATAGATATACATTGCATTTTTAAAAGAAACCACTACACTGTTTTTCAAGGTGGTTGTAAAAATCTATTCTCAGCAGCAGTGTATTTGATAGTTTCCCCACCCGCTTCTTTATTTATCTGATCTCTGCCTCTTGATAGCAAAATCTAAGTTTACTAAGCACCCAGGAGCATGTGAAAACACAAAAGAAGGACACATGGTCATTTCTTTTTGGGGTGGGTGTGAGTGGTCAGGAAAGGATGCAGGAGTACAAGCAAACTTGTTCATCTTAGCTGGTCAACTAAATTTGGAAGCCAATTATGTTTATAGAGAATAAATCTACCACCATGAGAAAAAATTTTATTTATGAAAATCTGAGGCAGTACAAAACTCAGAAGCTCTGCTTAGGTTCAACAAACATGGATATGATGCTAAGCAACTCTAGTCTTCCCATAAATTGAATACATTTAAGTTTGACAGCATAACAATCCTTAAAGCAGCAATCCTCAGATTTCAATATGGCTCTGTATATAGTTAAATAAGCAAGGCTAGAATGAGCTATAGTTTTTGTTTTTAAGAATATATTGAGTGAGAGGGCAATTATATGATCTAAACAAAGGTACATATGCTTGAAAAAAACCACTTTCCATGAGTAAAATATTAATGTCATAACCAACCCATATAAGCCCACATGAAGACAACAATTAGAATCTCTAGAGGATAAAGATGTAACTTTTTCCAGCTTAGCCTATTCCTAAATCACTACTGTTCAATTTCTACTAGAGCTTGCAGTATAACTAGCTACTGTTAGATAAATTCTTATGCCTAGAAGAGGATTGCAATTCTCTTAATATTAGAGCCAGCAGAGGGAACAAGACTCTATAAGGAGGGAGTTAAAAAAAGACACAAACCTATAGGATGGGTCTCATTAGAAAACTGAGTTGTACAGGGACTTAGGTTAAAACCATTTTGAAGAACTTGTGAGTTTTAAGGCAGCAACATCTTTTCAGAGATTGTAGCATGTGAAGAACCCACAGACACTATGTATTTTGAACAAAGTTAAGAGCAGAAAACGACCTTTTGACAAAAGAGGGAAGAACAGTACAAAAATATTTACAAAAAAAGTTTCAGAATAAGGGAATATTTACAGGATGTTGAACTATTAATCTGTAGCCATGATGAGACCCCTTCGAGTTCCCAAAATTTTTGCTTTTTTCTCCTTTCGTTCTTGCTCACGTTTCTTCCGTTGTTCCTCCCTAAGAGGCACAGGAGCACATTAGGCGCTAGTGAAACTCCACAACAGATCATTTAAAGTGTTTATTAGCCTAATGCCCTAAATACACTTAGAGTGATACTGCAGTCTAGCTGGTGGTCTGTGATGAAAATCACTGCTGTGTTAAAAGGCTATAAATTGCTCTGTTCCTTTTTATCTTAATGCAGCATTTTAAAGTCAAGCACAGAACTGAAACCGAAAACCACCTTTGTGTTTGACTGCAACCCCTCTAGTTTTTGTTTTAATTGATTAATCTTTACTTCTGGAAGTCAAAAATCAAGCTTAAAATTACCTAGTCTAGTGAAAATACTGGAACTAGGAACCAGGATCCAACTTAAGCCACTATGTTTTTATGAAAGGGATTAGGAGGACCGCTCCCCCCTCCCCCCCATCAAGTTACTGATCCTAATAGCAAATAGTAAAGGTCTTGCTGGCAGGTGGATATAGGCAAGTCACGTGACAGGTAATTGTATCAGGAGGGTTTGTTTCATGCAGGGAATGGATTCAAGCTCTGGCTTTAACTTGGTTTTCATGCAGAAGAAAAACTCTAAAAGACCACCCTGGGTTTACCCCAATGTAGGGCCTTGAAGAAAGCTGGTTTCCCTGGAAGTGATAAATGCATTTATATGCATACCTATTGCCCTGGGTACTTGGACAGTGTCTGGAGGGATTTCTAGGTCATTGTTTGGGCAGATAGATCATGTAAGAGCAGTGCTCTGAACCTGGGCCCTCTTGTGAATCACCTGTAGTGCTCTGGAAACAATGCAGTTGTTTGGGCCCCACCTCAAACCTATTGAATGAGAACCCATGTGGAGGGGCTAGGCGTATGTACTTTCAGAAAGTTCTGTATGTGATTCTACTTCTAGCCTCTTCTTAAACTTCCTGTGACTCTATCCCTTAGGGGTTCTGCTTTTATACAGTCTTTTAAAATTAAAAGAATTCTAGAACCAGATAATTATATACTGACCTGGTCTGGAGACGAGGTTGTTTGTAAGTTTTCTTGTGGAAGCTAACTCTGTTTACATGCTCACTCAGAGATTTATTTTCTTTAGATTGTCCCCATGGTTTAAGTTTTCCTAGTTTAGGACAGAGAAACAAAAACAGATTAATGGACACTTGTATTTATATTCCTAATTTTATTCAACTGTGGCTATTTGCTTGCTATCAACATTTATACTTTTTAAATAGACATTTTCTAGTATATGTCTTATTAATTTCAGTTTCATATTCTACAGATATAAATTGCATTTTTCTCTAAATAATGTGTTCTACTTTTTAAAAAATTATTTATAATTAGAGAGAGTGGAAGAGAACGAGAAAGAGAATGAGGAACATCAATGGGTTGCTTCTCGCATGGGCAGCAACCATGGACTAGGCCTGCAACCTAGGCATGTGCCCTGAGCGGGAATTGAACCAACCACCTTTCACTTTGCAAGAAGATGCTCTATTGATTGAGCCACGCCAGTCAAGGCTGTATTCTCTTTTTTAATCCTTGGAAAGTCAGAGTAAACCTTAATACTAAAAGGAAATAAAAAGACAAAAAACAACTCCCATTACATAGCATTTTAAAAGAAGCCATCACAATCAAGTAGTTTATCCCAAGGTTGGGATAAATATTAAAGTGGTATTTCAGCTATGCAGTTTTACTGTTACACATTACATTGTATTTAAATGGAACAAGAGGGAATGTTTTTTGGCTTTAGAACTGGGATCAAACTTATGCAAATAAAGCATAAAATTATGCATAATTTTATGACCTATGTCTGAGTGCCAGTGACTATCATTAACAGTTTCCCATTTTATAAAAGTGACTTTCACACCCATCATTATTTTGTAATCAATAATTGCTAAAGTAGTACTTAGTTAGTGGTGGTCAGTCATTCCCACAGCAAACACGTTTTGAGTATCTGGTATGTGCTGGGAGTGTTGTAGGTGCTAGGGACATGAGCAGTGAGGCAAGTGGTTAAAATCCTTGCTCTCCTGGGATAACATGCCAGTGGTAGAAGTCAAGTAACATATCATCAGGTAGTGCCATGTGCAATGAGAAAACAGGAAATAGGCTCAGGAGTAAAGACTGGGAGGCAGGAAGTAGAGAAAAGGCCTGAGTCGGTGACGGCTGAGTGGATGTCCCTTAAAATGAGGGAGCAAGCTGGGCAAAGGTCTGTGGATACAGTATCCCCCGTAGAGCAGAGGGATAACAAGCTCAAAGATGTGGAGGTGGCAATGAGCTTGGTGTCTGAGGAACTGAAACACCAGCGTGATTGGCCCAAAGTTAGGGAGGGGAGGGGCGATGGGAAACCCTGGGAGGTTTTCCCATCTCCCAAGCAAGGCAGTGATGTGTTCTGTGTGTTTCTAAGGTTGTAGTGGGGGCAAAGAGGCTATTCTAGGAGCCCAGTGAAGAGATGATGATGACCTGGACCAAAGGGAATCACAGTGGAGGGGTGAAAAGTGGTCATATGAAAGATCTTTTTCAAAGATAGAGGTAAAAGGACTAGTTGATGGCTAAATATGTGTCTGGGAGAAAGTGAGGAGCCAAAGAGGCCTCCTAGGTTTCTGCCCTGACAGCTCAGCAATGAGAGGTGCCATTGCCACAGATGGGAAGCATAGGGAGGAAAAATGGGGGGTGTGGAAAAGCAGACTTTTTTTTTAAACCACAGATGAGCTCTTAACAGCTAAATAAGATTTATGTTTTCATTATATTTGTTTCATTGACATTAGTAATTTAAAGATTAACATTGCATAAATGACTATTTATTATAGGAAGTTTTTATTTAATTTTAAAGTAACTCCAAAAGCACTGAAAAATAGATCACATTATTTATTGTTATTTTAAACAGATGTAAGAATACTTTAATATATGCCAAAGAACAACATCCAGTCAAGAAATGTTGCAGGTTGTTGGACTGGTAGTTTCCAGCCAGCCTGGGATCCTTTGAAAGTTGTTTAAAAAAAAAAAAAAAATCCATCATTTACTCATAGGCTTACTTCTAAGTTTCTTGATTTTGGCTAAAATTATGTGATTAACAAAAATGTTAACTAAATCAATTACTTAATACAATTAAACATAAAGGACATTCTTTTTAATTATGGGGGGCTAGGCAGGAACTCTAGGTAGTCAAGTAGGGTTCCATCCAAGTCTCATTTTCAGGTGTGAAATTGGTTAGTCTTAAGTCTTTTCACGTCTTAAACTTCAAACATCCCCACATACCTTTGTGTGGCTCATAGTTGAGAGGACGAGATAAGCTTGCTTTGAGATCAAATACGGGTTTCTTATTGGAGACTGGAGTCTGTGCTACACCAGCTGACAACTTGAATGGGGTGATAACTAAAAAAACAATACACAAATCCCAAGGCTGTAGTTAGAGAAAAAAAATGACCTGTTATAGTTTTTTAATTCAAGTATCAATTCTTAATCTTAAAAACAATCTGAAAGATATAGAATAAAAACAGAGGAAAGAATAACTGAGGAAAGTTAACCACTGAGATTTGTTTTCCCTGGTAGCTACTCCCCAAATAGTCTAAACATTATGACATTTCCCAGGATCAGCTGGGAGTCCTGTTGGAAGAATTAACTGGGTAGTCCTGACCAGTGTAGCTCAGCTGGTTGGGTATTGTCCTTCAAAGTGAAAGGTTGCTGGTTTGATTCCCAGTCAGGGCACATGCCTGGGTTGTCGTTTTTTTCCTTGGTTGGGGCACATATGCAGGGCAACTGATGATGTTTCTCACCTTCTTAGAGTCATGATTCTGTTTATTATTAATAAAAGCTGTTATTTAAGAATGTGAATTTTTATACCATAAAAATTAAAAATATAACAGTATGGTATAATTTAGTAAGCCAAATTTTTGCTACAGTTTGGCACCATGTATCTGACATGTTTTATAATCTTTTCTGCTCATAGGTTGCTTTCAGGCTGTTGTCGAATGTTAGCACTTGCCTGTGTATGTCTTTGAGAATCTAGGGCCACCTAGTTAAAACAGAAAAGCACAAACGCCCTGTGCTTAAGCTACCCCATTATGTCAATATAAAGTGGTGGGAGGGAGGGGAACAATGTGGCTGTCACAGACTGTTGATGAGAATATAAATTAGTACAATTCAAACAGTATAGTAAATTGCATCTTTCTAACCAGCAGCCCCCCTCCCAGGTCTAGAGAAATTCTTGCACATGTACAGGAGACATATTCAAGAATGGTTATAGCTGCACTGTATATAATAACAAAAGGAAATAACCACATGTCTATCAGCAGTAAAATAGACTAAAATACAAGGTTTATCCAGAAAAAGTCTAGCTATTGTTAATAGAACAAGAACAATTTGCAAAACATGGATGTAACCTGGCATCAAGGAGAGTGGACTAGAATGTGCATGTGTGAATAGTCCCTTCACTGTACTAGTCAGTGGGGTGGTACACTGTTGAATGAGCATGTGTACTGTGTGGCCATCAAATTCAAAATGACTGAACTAGTGGGGCAAGTTTTGCATTAAGCTTGAGCATTCCTCCATGGAAACTATTTGGATGATTCAGAAGGCAGCAGCTGTGGGCTACTGGTGATTGGCAGCTTTATCACTACAACATGCCTGCTCATGTATCACGTCTTGTGCAGAGACTTCAGTGAAACATCAAATCACCCAGGTGACTCGCCCCACTACTGCCCAGATTTGGTGCCCTGCCAAACTAAAATAACCTTTGAAAGGGAAGAGATTTCAGAGGTAGACGAGATTCAGGAAAATACAACAACAGGGAGCTGATGGCAATTGGGAGAACTGTGTAAGGTCACAAGGTGCCTACTTTGAAGGGGACTGAAGGGTCATTGTCCTATGTACAATGTTTCTTGTATCATCTTTAATAAATGTCTTTCATAGTATGTGGCTGGATACTTTTAGGACAGACCTCTTATATCCATACCATTGAAAAAACAATGAAAATGAATGAACTTTAGCTCATTTATCAATACAAATGATTTTTAAAAAATTTTATATTTGATTTTAGAGAGAGGGGAAGGGAGGGAGAGAAACATTGATGCAAGAGAGAAACACTGATTGTTGCCTTCCATATGTGTCCCCAACAGGGTCTGAATCCACAACCCTTGTACCCCAACTGGGAACTAAACCAATGACCTTTCCCTTGATAGGATAACACCCAACTAACTGCATCACACTGGGTGGGGAAATATGGATGGTCTTGAAACATGGTGAATGAAGCAAATCCTAGAAAAAAATATCAGTTTGATTTCATTTTCATAAAATTCATATTTGAAGGTGGATAAAAGACTTAAACATAAGCAGTGCCACCATAAAAGCCCTAGAGGAAAACAGGCAAAAAAATTGCAGATACCCATGCAGCAAAATTTTCACTGGAATATCTCCCAAGGCAAGGGAAATAAAGGAACAAATAAACAAATGGGACTACATCAAACTAAAAAGTTTCTGCTCATCTAAAGAAAACAACAAAATAAAAAGGGAACCAACCATATGGGAAAACATATTTGCCAATGACACCTCAGACAAGGGTTTGATCTTCAAAATATATAAAGAACTAATATGACTCAACACCAGGGAGACAAACAACTCAATTAACTCTCCAAGGAGGACATACACATGCCCCATAGGCACATGAAAGAATGCTCAACATCACTAGCCATCATCAACAAATAAACAAACAACAAGATGTAGAGAAAAGGGAACCCTGGTGCATTGTTGGTGGAAATGCAGACTGGTGCAGCCACTATGGAAGACAGTATGAAATTTCCTCAGAAAACTAAGAAGAGAACTGTCTTCTGATCCAGTGATGCCACTGCTAGGATTAGACCCAAAGAATCCTGAAATACCAATTTAGAAGAACCTATGCATCCCTATGTTCATAGCAGTGCTATTTATAATAGCCAAGTGCTGGAAACAACCTAAGTGCCCTTCAGTGGAGGAATGTATCAAAAAAACTGTGGTACATCCGCCCTGGCTGGTAGCACAGTGGACAAGGCGCCGGCCTGCGAACCCAAAGGTCGCAGGTTCGATTCCCCAGCCAGGGCACATCACAAGGTTGCAAACCAGGTCTCCAGTCGGTCTGTGGCTGGAGGCAGGTGAAAAGCAACCATGCATTGATGTCTCTCTCCCCCTCTGCCTCTCTCCCTTCCCCTCTTTCTAAAAAAAAAAACCAAAAAACTGTGGTACATTTACACAGTGGAGTTCTATGCAGTAGAAAAAAAGAACTCCTACCATATGCGGTAGCATGGATGGAATTGGACAGTATCATGCTTAGTGAAATAAGCCAGGCAGTAAAAATTAAATACCACATGTTCTCACTTAATACAGGAGACTATGAACAAACAAACAAGCAAACAAAACAGAACCAGAGACATGAATATGAGGAACACACTTTCAGTGTGCAGAAGGGAGGGGAAGGGGAGAGAAGGAGGCAAAGAAGGGGAACAGTTTAGTTAAGGAACTAGCATGGATGAACCATGGACAACATGTGGGACTGACTGTGGTGGGGATAAGGAGGGTGGGGAAGGGGAGAGCAGAGGGGGGAAATGCAATGAATGTAATATAACAACAACTTAAGTTCATATTTGATAACTGTGGAATAAAATACCTAATCTCAACTGGGCATAGCCCTGAATTAGAGTAGAAAGCTCAGAATATGGTCAACATTAAGTTTCTGTCTCATGTTCTTATCTGAGAGCATTTCAGTCCTCTCATTATAGGTGTTCAGTGGGCTCAGAAGGCATAGTGCTCTTTGTAAAATGATACTGTCATTTCCTAGGCAAGTTCACCCTCCATTTGTTAGTACTACCCTCTGCCCAAGTTCCTTTCTTCCACACTACAGAATGATTTAGAATGTTCCATGGAGTATTTACTAGCTGGTATAGATATGAATAAGGAATAGGGTGGGCATGAGATGTCATTTAGAGGAGGAATCATATAAATGTACTATTCCCACCTCTGGACTTTCTCTTGAAATTTAGTTATCAGTCTCACTATTCAATGTTTAATTTAGGTATTCAAGGCATGAAGAAACCCTCAGTCTCTCCACTGATTATTACCAACAACAGTCTAGTCTGAAGTCCTGCTGGATTCCTCTGGTCTCAGGGAATCTGGCAATCTTTTCTGTGTAATCAAGGCTTTTGACTGACATTCACTTCTTCTTTTTTTTTTTTTCTTTTTTTTTTTTAAATTTTATTGTTGTATTACATCCATCCCCTTTTTGCTCCCGACATTCACTTCTAATTGCCTATTGGTGATACTATTTTAAACTTTCACATGGTTTTATAGTATTCTTTTGAAAACCACCTGGTCATTGTAGATGATAATGAAATGGACAGTGTGTACAAAAGTACCTATATGGTGTATTTTGACTTTTCCAATCGACTAGTCAATATTGTAGCATTTATTTATGTTAGTTTCAGAGTCCTACAGGGCCATTCAGAGGCTATAATGAATACCGTGATCCTCCTTTTAACCCTGGGTCTGAGAAGGGGCTGGAGGTTCTTCAGGAAGGGTCACCATCTTAGGAGTCTTCTTGGACAGGAAGGACAGAGTCCTTAGGCAGATACTAGTTTTTTCTTTGCATCTCTGGCATTTCCCTCACCAGTATAAAATGAAACATACCCTATGGTGAGATGTTTGCTTTAGATTTTAGATATGGAGAAACTTTAAGGAAACAGGTAAAGTTAATTTCAGGAAGTTACAAGGCTTAAAGATGAACCAACATGTTTTTTGTTGTTTTTTTTTTTTTTTTTTACCTGTAGAAGAATCCCTGTTTATGGTCCTTAACTTGTTTGTCTCAAGCACAGCCTGGCTTTTGGGGGTATTCCCAGGTATGGTCACATGTGGCGACTTTCTGGCTGGAGTCTTGGTCAGTGAACGCTTGTACTCATTATCTTTAGTAGCAGCCGAAAACCTAAATGCAACAGCGGAGGACAAGACATGAGTCATGTCAAGAGTAACTTACATCAGCTTATAAAATATGGCTTGTACTCTCTTCTCACCATGTTGGCCAATGATAGTACAAGGCAGAGCTTGAAGGAGAAGCCTGCAGGTTTCAAGTTGCAGGTTAGAATAAATTCCCTTTATTTCTCCTCTTCCTGGTGATGGCAAGTTAGAGGGAATTGGAGATTGCTATGTCAAATGAGGGATGGGAATCGATCTTACATCTTCCTAGAAGAATGCTATTTATAAGAATGTTATTCATTTCCCATAAATGTATTTCATTGATTCTCTGATGCACAGTTTTCTTACATCTTAACATCTCTAATATTGAGATGTGTTTTACAATGATAATATGTCATAGTTAGTTGGCAGTGATCTCTTTTACTGGTTCATAAAATAATAGTGAGTTCTCAGTTGATGGTGTCTTATATTCAATGAATATCTACTAATGACAGATATAAACATACATAGGGGTGGGTGGTGGAGGGTTAATAGGGGACTTCTGGACTTATTACTAATTTGATGGTGATCCTGAATCAACACCCGAAATTATTACCAAAGACTCTAACACAGAGTTAGGAAAATTAGATGTGCTTGGATAGATGCTGTGAAGTCCAGGCTGTTTGTACACTGCAATGAAACAAGGGTGGACGCTGACCACGGTGTTCTTAAATAGTATTAAATATAATCAGAACTGCCAAGTATAGATACCTCATATTCCAAGCTAAGTCAGTAAACTTAAGGGCGTTAAAAAAAAGATTTTATTTATTTTTACAGAGAGGGAAAGGGAAGGAGAAAGAGAGGGTACCATCAATGTGTGGGTGCACCCCTACCTGGGCACCCAACCCACAACCCAGGCATGTGCCCTAACTGGGAATCGAACCGGTGACCCTTTGGTTCGCAGGCTTGTGCTCAGTCCACTCAGCCATACCAGCCAGGGCTCAAGGTCATTTTTAAGATTTAAAAACTATGTCAAATAATTGCACGTACTCGGGAAGTGTTACCATGCATCAGCTCTATCAAATGCAACAAATGCTCTTTAAAAAGGAGAGAATAAAATTTTGGTATTAGAAGAAAGGAGGATGCCCTGGCAGGTGGCTCATAGGTTGGAATGTCATTCCATGCACCAAAACGATGCAGGTCGGATTCCCAGTCAGGGCACATACTGAGGTTGCGGGTTCGATTTCGGTCAGGGTGTGATCTCTCTCTTCCTGTTTCTCTAAAATCAATAAACATATCCTTGGGTGAGGATTAAAAATGTTAATACATTTTGACATAAAAAGAAAAAGGAAAAAAAAAAAAAAGAAAAAGGAGTGTGAAGATCTTCATCTTTGGGGAAAGTCATAGTTGAGGGGCACCTGATGTCAGGAAAAGTACAAGCAAACAAAACCGAGATCAATGGGCATGAGACACTACATTACGGTGCCCAATGAATAGTGTTTATACTTTAGGATGAATCAATTTTTTAATTCATTGCATTGACAGATTTTTCTATAGGAATTAGCTTCAACTTTGTATTTAAGTCAATGGAAAGATTTCTCTTTACACATCTTTGCATGTATACATTAAACTAATAAGATGAAAAATATTCATCTATATCTTATTTTCTATCTTTACTCATGAATCAAATGTGAGCATAGGGAAGATGGATAAAAGAAGAAAGCCAAATACAAATTTAAAGGAAAAGATTAGAACTTATAAAAAACCATTTGCTGATCTTTTTCTGTTCTGATCCTCTTTCTCATTCTTTATTTTTAATTAACATGAAAGCATATTTGATGTAGTCCACCTGAAATGTATTAGAAGCAGTAAAGCTTTTGTCCTCAATCACATCTTGGAGTTCGTTACCTGACATTCATTTTAGTTGCTGAGGGAGTGGAACGCTTGACCGACCCCTTCCCGCGCAAGGTGCTCTGATCTGCATTGCCATGGGCCTGGCCTTGGGAACGCTGCTGGCTTGCAGGGGTACAAGCCCTGGAGAGACTTCTTTGAAGACCAACTGGAGTTGCCAGCATCTCCTTAGTGACGGGCTGCTTCTGAAGAAAGGCAAATGCACCACTCAAGTTTGAACACTTATTTCAGTCAGGACATGTGCCTGGTTTGCAGGCTAGGTCCCCATTTATCCCGTTTCATCCCCACTACCTCATCCTATCATACCTGCTATGGTGACTCTGATTAAACAATAACTTCTGGTTGTAGTGAGTAATGTCTTACAGAAGGCCTTTCCTGACTCCTAAGTACCAGAAACAATGTGGCTTAAACAGATCCCATGGCCAGAAAGGCAGAATAAATAGGTTCTCTATGACATATGGTAACTGAGAGTATGACATGCACTTTATTAAATACAAACTCATCCTCTGGCTAGTGTGGCTCAGTGGATTGGTGCCAGCCTGCAAGCCCAAGGGTCCGCTGGTTTGATTCCCAGTCAGGGCACAAAACCAGATTGTAAGCCAGGTCTCCAGCCAGGTCCCCAGTTGGAGGCAGGTGAAAGGCAACCATACATTGATGTTTCTTTCCCTTTCTTCCTCCCTCCCTGCCCTTCTCTCTAAAAATAATGAATAAAATCTTTAAAATAAATAATAAATAAGTAAATACAAACCCAAAGAAGAACCTATTATGCAATTAGCTTGTGGAATCTACAAATAATTCTACCCCTAACCACCCCCCTACCCGCAATTATTTTTCAAAGTTCTTTAAAAAAAAAACACAAAAAAAGCCTAAAAAGTAGGGAGGAAGGAAAATGCTCTTTCTGAAATGGCTGAGAAGAATTCCAGTAGGTTATTTGGTTATTTTTTGTCAAGGCATAAGCACAAAGAATAACTGAATTTTTATTACCATTAGTCTAAGCTCTGTTGAAAGCAGAAGAAATAAATGTAACTTTATTAACTGACAACAGAGGTGGGAATACTGAAATTCACAATGAAAAGCCAATGATAAAAAATTTTGATTATATCCTATAAAATACAAATCACTAGAGAATTATGTTAACTTCTCATTTTGACATACAAGCAGAAGAGATACTAATGTGAGACAAATTTAAAATAAATATTTAGTAAATACACATCTTTACCATAAGCTGAGAACCCAGGTTAGATGTATTAGTTGTACTGTTGTATTTAATCATACCTTTTATGCCTTCTTCTACATATGTATCCCCCTAAATTTCCCCTTTCTACGCTGTGTCTCCTTATAGTTCATAACTGATACCAGGGCCATTCATTCACTCTACATCTTTGAGCACCATATAATGTATAAATGATTCTACTTGTACTGAGAACCAATCTTCTTGACTTTGTTTCAGGTATAACATTATATTGCTGACCCTGGTAGTACTAATTCATTTTGCTAGCAAAGTATCCAATCAATTCCTCCCTTTCTTAATGCAATAAAAATCTTGTTCTAATGGAGCAAGGAACTCAATATCATACACAAAAATAAAAATAAAAATGTGGTTTGTAGATTAAACATAGGAAAAATTAACAAAAACAGGAAAAAGAAATATAAAAGCACATTTTTATGATCTTCGGACAGGTAGTACATGAAAAAAATTCAGAGCCTTAAAAGAAAATGTTGGATAGATTTAACTTAAAATAAAACAAAAACACCTTCCACAAGGTTAAAGATACCATCAATATAGTTAAAAGGTTGATTCCCCAGCCAGGGCCCATAATCAGATTGCAAACCAGGTCTTCAGCCAGGTCTGTGGCTGGAGGTAAGTGAAAGGCAACCATACATTGATTCTTTTCACCCTCTCTGCCTCTCTCCCTTCCCTTCTCTCTGGAAATAAAAAAAACAAAACATAACAGAGGGGAGTAAAAAGGGGATGGATGTAATAACAATAAAATTAAATTAAAAAAATATATAGCTAAAAGGTAAACTGTGGGAAAATATTCATAACATATATAACATTAAGTTAATGGCTCATAAATTTTCAAAAATTAAAAATAAGCAAATTTAAAAAAGCAGCCATTTATAACATATGAAGATAACATAAACAGCATGTAGAGAATGATTAAAGAAATGCCAATTCAATTGGGATTTTTTTTTTCATATTATTAAAGCTTTTAAAAATTTGATTGTTACCACTATTAAAGTAAACAGGTGCCCTGGCTGGTGTGGCTCAGTGCGTTGAGCACTAGCCTGCAAACCAAAAGGTTGCTGGTTCAATTCCTGGTCAGGGCATATGCCTGGGTTGTGGGCCAGGTCCCTGGAGGCAACTGATGGAAGTTTCTTGAACACTGATATTTCTCTCCTTCTTTTTCCCTCTCTTCCCCTTTCTCTCTCTAAAAATGTAAAAGCTGAAAAATGTAAACAGGCATCTCAGAGCACAGGGTTTCTGATTTTAGTTGAGGGCCATTTGTCATCCAAATTAAGAGCTGTCCTCTCTTAAATCATGAAAGTCAAGGGAAGATTGGTCACCACCAGGATGACTCTAAGATGTTTGCTCACTTATTACTATCACTGTCCAAATGATCAATCCCCAAACTTCCTATCAGCTATGGTGAAATAACTGTAATTGTTTTTATTCTCCAGGCTCCAAACAGGTCATATTAAATAACCTATGTGATAGGCCGATTCCTTAAACATTTGTGGTGGGGTGGGATTTTAGAACTAAGCTCATTCAGATAAAAATTAAGATAAGCCACTCATTTATTTAAGACATCTTTAAGGCTACACTCAAATTGATCTTTGAGACAGTTTTTTTGTCCTTTACTTTTACCGGGGAAATTAACTCATCCATATTATATCTTATAGAAAGTTTGACTTTTAATCAAATACTTAAGCAGACCTAGCTTCATGGTAAGGAAAACGAATGGCCCTGCTTCCAAGGCCTATTTGCAACTAGCTCATGCCCATGCACAAAAAGAAGCTCAATGTTTATTTTCTGTAGTGTCAGCATGGGCATCTGGTCCCAGTATTCAGCTGTGAACGTACTGATACTTGGTCTTTGCTAATATTTAAGAAGGTATTATCATAATATTAAATATCTCCTCTCTGGATCCTCCACCCATGTTGTTGGATCAGTATGAAGGAATGGAGGTGTTTAAAGCCTTGACTTGGCTTTCTCACTGTTTGCTAAAGATTGACAGTGGTTTTACACATACTGTTCAAATGAATGTTTATTACCTAAGCTTAAGCATCTCACTAAGAAGCTTACGTGTTGTTTTTAAAGTTATTATTTAGAATTAATCACCCAGTTCATTTCTGTTGGCTGTAGGATCAGAAAACTCAGAACTCAACTGAGTGATGGATCTAATAAGCAATTTATCTGCTAACACTGCTCATTTTCTGCCCTTTCTAAATTGACTTTACACTGTTTTGTGTTGTAATACCACAAACTGCCTCAAATTCTTTTCAGAAATAGCAGATGGTTGGTTATTTATTAAAAATTCTAAAATAAACGTTTCCCAGGCCTGCATGTGGTGCCTCCTGAACACCAGATACTATATAAGACAATAGCACTAACTTCCATGGGTGTTATCTGCTCACTACTCTGCTAATTCAATCTTGGGAGTAGTCCTGTAGGACCTAGACTGAAGGTCCCTGGGAGCTCAGTTATCACTGAAACCCTTAACGTTAGCTACTGCTAGTCACCCCTTTTTCCTCTGGGTGGGAGAACAGAAAAGAAGATGGCTTCAGCTACAAATCAGTCCATCTTCAACAAACGGGACAGGCACCATGTCTGAATGCAGGAAACAGTACAACTTATCGCCACTTTGAAATTCATCCTGTATAGTGAGGCCTCATTGTTTTAGCTCAAGGGTCTTGAACATTCTCATGGTGGGGGAAAGCAATTGAAGATAATAAAGATGCATTACAGCCCTGGCTGGTAGCACAATGGATAAAGTGCAGGCCTGTGAACCCAAAGGTCACGGGTTCGATTCCCCAGCCAGGGCACATAACCAGGTTGCAAACCAGGTCTCCAGTCAGGTCTGTGGCTGGAGGCAGGTGAAAGGCAACCGTACATTGATGTCTCTCTCCCTCTCTGCCTCTTTCCCTTTCCCTCTTTCTAAAATAATGAAATAAAATCTTATAAAAAAAAAAAAAAAAAAAAGATGCATTAAACTCAAAGAAATCCATTCTACTAATGGTGTTAATAGAAAGCTGGCTGTATTAACCATAGTGTAAACATGGTATCAACATTAAAGTCAAACAGCTTAGCCCTGGCCGGTATGGCTCAGTCGGTTGGACTGTTGTCTCATACAGTGGAAGCTTGGAGATTCAACGTCCAGTCAAGACACATACCTAGATTGCGGTTCGACCCCAATTAGGGCATATACAAAAGGCAACCAATTGATGTTTTTTTCTCTCCCCAAACCCCCAGCCATCCCTCCCTTCCTTTCTCTCTAAAACCAATGAAAATAAAATTTCCTCATGTGAGGATTAAAAAAAATATATCAAATCTTAGTCCCATTAAGAACATAATTACTGGCCCTGGCTGGTGGCACAGTGGATAAGGCACCGGCCTGCGAACCCGAAGGTTGCTGGTTCAATTCCCAGCCAGGGCCTGTAACCAGGTTGCAAGCCAGGTCTCTAGCCAGGCCTTTAGCTGGAGGCAGGTGAAAGGCAACCATACATTGAGTCTCTCTCCCTTTCTTCCTTCCTCTCTCTCTAAAAATAATAAAATCTTAAAACAAACAAACAACCCCTCCCCCCAAAACATACTTACCTTCAGTTCATTAAGTAAATTGTGTTGTTCAAAATGTTTCTTTTTTCTCTTAACATATTGATCAATGGACTCCATTTCCTTAAAACGAGCCTCATGAAGCTTCTTAAAGTCTAGAATATTTCGCAAAATATGAAAATTAGAAAACAAAATCCATTTATTCACTTTCCCTTTATTGTCTCAATAACACTTATTTTCTCCTCTGCATCCCTGACATTCAGTTTCAACATTATCTTCACCAAAATTTAATTTAAAAACTTTTAGTTTTTAGAAACTCAGCGGCAAAACATCCTAAATACTACCAAACATTCACCATTTCTCTGTTGTCCATTTCACTGCTAAGTGACATTTTGGTTTAGTCCTGAAGATAAGAAAAGAATAACAGATTTGTCCTCTCCCCTTTGCAATTAATCACATGGCATTATTTAATAATAAATTTGGCATTTTAAGATGCTTAGAAAACTCTATACCAAGCACTGGCATACTTTTTCTGTAAAGGGCAGACAATAAATATTTTAGGTCCTGTGGCCATAAATGGTATGGTCTGTCTCATATTCTTCTATTCTAATACAACTTAAAACTGTAAAAACCATTCTTAGTTCAGGGCTACAAGACAGGCCAAGGCAAGCAGTAGTTTGCTGACCCCTGCTATGTGCTGTTTTAATTAAGTATATATGTATATTCCAATTCAAACTATTTTGCCCTGGCTGGTGTGGCTCTGTGTATTGAGTGCCAGCCTGCGAACCAGAAGATCCCTGGTTTGATTCCCAGCCGGGGCACATGCCCGGATTGGGGGCGAGCTCCCTGGGTGGGGGTGTGGCAACAACAACCAATCAATGCCTCACACATGAATATTTCTATCTTCCTCTCTCCCTGCCTCCATTCCCTCCCTAAAAATAAGTAAATCAAACCTTAAAGAAAGGAAAAAGAATATTTTGCCCTGGCTGGGTAGCTTAGTTGGTTAGAGAACCATCCAGACGTGCCAAGATTGCGGGTTCAATCCCCAGTTGGGGCACATAAAAGAATCAACCAATGACTGCATAGCTGAGTGGAAAAACAAATAGATCTTTCTCCCTCTCTCTCCAAAATCAATGAAAAAAGATTTAAATTAAGTATATGAACTTCTAATATATGCTAAGTACTCAATCAATATTCTATATACCAAGCAATAGGGAAGAATTACTTGTCCAAATATGGAGTCCCTGAAACTTTTTTATTTGTTTGTTTTAAGATTTTATTTATTATTTCCAGAGAGAGGGGAAAGAAGAGAAGCATCAATGTATGGTTGTCTTTCACCTGCCTCTAGCTAAGGATCTGGCTGGAGACCTGGCTTGCAACCTAGTTATGTGCCCTGACTGGGAGTTGAACCAGCGATCTTTGAGTTCACAGGCTGGCACCTTATCCACTAAGCCACCAACCAGGGTGACTTATTATTATTTTTTAAAAGGTAATTATTACAAGATGGACACTGTGCCAGGTACTTTATAGACATTCATTCTCAGATATTTATTGAATACCTGCCATGTGCTAGTTACTGTGCTAGGTTATCAGAAGTGGAAAAATAGTCTCAATTGATCTATATATCAACCAAATGACATAGACAGTACAAACATTCCCACTGTTAACTGAGGAACTGGGTTTGCTGAGCATAAGTAAGTTGCCCAAGGTCTCACAGCTGGGAAAGGAGAGAATGCAGATGCCAGCCCCAGTTCCCCTTCCCAGCTTTTAGCTGTGATAGTCCGTTGACTCGCCAACATCAGCCCAAGGGGTTCCATCATCACTTTGTTTCTTTGCGTGCAAAACTTACTTGGAGTCGTGTTTGCAATTCTTTTATTTTTTCCAGATTTGGAAAACCTGTCCGTGTAAATAGACTTCTTTCTTTCTGAAGGTACCTTTGAATCTTCATGACCTGAATACAATGATACAGAACTAATGAAAAGATGTCAACAAATTCTTGCCATTAAGAAATGTCTGAGAAGGGGATGGATGTAATACAACAAAAATTAAATTAAATTAAAAAAAGAAAAAGAAAAAGAAAAAAGAAATGTCTGAGAGTTAACATGAGCATATTCAGGTGACAGACTCTCCCAAAGGTGGTGGGAGAAATAGCACATAGGGAGCACGAAGAATTTGTTATAGTGTCACTAAAATTTTAGCTCATATGCCCCAAGTAGGCAGAAATTTTATGCTGCCTTGTATAGTTACACCAGAAATTTAAAAAGATGTTTTTCAGAACTTCTGTTCTGAGAAGTTTTGTATGTTATTTGTAATAACATATAAATATGTTATTAATATAACTAGAATAAAAATCATGCAATCCCACCAGCCTAAGAAACATCATTAGTATTCTGGCATATTTGCCCAGGTGTTTGTTTCTATACAGGGGCTTCTGCTTGGACCTTGGCTTTAAACAGAGAGAGAAAATTTCTGTTGGGAACAAAAGAGAGATTATTTACAGTGTCAGAGTCACTCCTCACAAGATCCTTATTAATTACAAATGGAAAAACAGTAACTTTGGCCCTGGCTGGTGTTGCTTAGTGGATTCAGTGCCAGCCTGTGAACCAAAAGGTCAACAGTTGGATTTCCAGTCAGGGCACATGTCTGGGTAGTGGGCCAGGTCCCCAGTTGGGGGTGTGTGAGAGGCAACCAACTGATGTTTCTCTCACACATTAAATTTTCCTCTTTCTCCTTCCCTTCCCCTCTCTTTAAAAAGTAAAATTTAAAAACTAAAGGAAAATAGTAACTTTACAGAGAAGCAACTTACCAGGCACCACTTTAACTGGGTGGTGGAAGTGAACAATGATTAATCATAGGACAAACTAACACCTGTGCTTTCTTGGGTGCTGGTTTTGGAAGGACATAACATCACTCTGAGGGAATCTACCACAAATCCACAATCTGAATCTAACTATCAGCACATAAGACACACCAAAAATCAGTGGATCCTCCCCACACACACACGAAAAAATCTGCTTATATTAAAAATGTCAGGCGCTGGCTGGTGGCACAGTGAATAAGGCACTAGCCCTCGAACCCAAAGGTTGCTGGTTCAATTCCCAGCCAGGGCACATAATCAGGTTGCAAGCCAGGTCCCCAGCCAGGTCCATAGTTGGAGACAGGTGAAAGGCAACCATACATTGATGTCTCTCTCCCTCTCTGCCTCTTTCCCTTCCCCTCTCTCTAAAAATAATAAACAAAATCTTAAAAAAAAACACAATAATCAACATCCTGAAAGACAAAGACTGAGAAAATATTTTAGGCTAAAGTAGATTAAAGAAACCAGCTCTCGTGCCGGCCTGCGAACCCAAAGGTCGCTGGTTCGATTCCCAGCCAGGGCAACATAACCAGGTTGCAAGCCAGGTCTCCAGCCAGGTCCATAGCTGGAGGCAGGTGAAAGGCAACCATACATTGATGTTTCTCTCCCTCTCTGCCCTCCTCTCTTTCCCTCTCTCTGAAAAATAATAAAAATCTTAAAAAAAAAAAGAAAAGAAAAGAAACCAGCTCTCCTCATGACTGAGTAGATAGCGGTTAGCTTCCCTAAGCTACCATTCTTATTCTGGTTTCTAAAATTAATAAAGATTATCTAATGGCCTACTACATTTGGCTCTAATTTTTGCTTTAATTGTCAAACCGTTAGAAGTTCTATATACAGGTAACCTTTGTATAACATGGCACTTCTATAACATGGTTTGAGAATTGGGGAAAATCCTTGTACAAACACAGTATCCTAGAACACAGTTTCATTCTAACATGGTTTGAGAATTAAAGAAATCCCTAACCAAAACAGAGTCTAATAAGAGCTTTTAAGAACAAAAAACATCTCATTTGTGATTAGGGAAATCTCTACACAACATGGAACGTTGTAACAAGAGCTGTTAAAAGCAAGGTATTTCATTTGAAATTAGGGAAATCCTGAAACAACACCAAAGGCAATATAAAATAATAGATTTTTTTGCAAAAAGTACAGGGTAGAAGTAAAGATAATGCTGAAGAAAGTTCAGAGAATGAAGATAGCTTGTCAAAAAGAAAATGCCCTCAGTTAATAGTGCTTAGTAGTGATGACAAAGAAAACATTATTTAATACATATTAATGTTATACTTTTGGTGAAAACTGCTTTAATAAAGATATCTTCTTAATTATAAAAATACAATGGTATGTTTTAAAATTTTTTGGAACCTAACCCCCTTTTCTGTATTAGTTCTTTGTTTTGTATAACACAGATTTGCATAACACAGAATTTTTTAAGGAACATAACAATTGTGTTATATGGGGGTTACCTGTAATGGTTAAACCCTACCCCCCATTAAAGCTATTGCTCAAGTATTTACCTCCTGTAACTGTGATATAGCTTTATTTCGAAATAGGGTCTTTGTAGCTGTAATGGAGCTAAGAGGAGGTCATTAGGGTGGAAGCTGTATTCCAGTGTTGCCTGGTGTCCTCTGAAGAAGACAGGGACAATGTCATGCGACAGAGGTAGAACTTTGGAGTAATGCAGCTGTAAGCCAAAAAACACTAAGGGTCAGTTGCCACCACTAGAAGGTAGATCAAGGACAGGACAAATTCTATCCAGGATCTAAGTGAATGGCTCTACTGCCACTTTGCCTCCAGAACTATGAGAGTAAATGTGCTGTTTTAAGTTGCCCAGTTTGTAGCATTTGTATGGCAATCCCAGGAATGCAAAGCATATATCTGCCCTAGCAGTTCTGGGTGTCTTTGTTATCTGGCATACCGTTTATTCCACTTTTTCCAGAGGACTCTGTGTTCTCAACTCCTTGGCTCTCATCTGGTGGAGAAGGAACTTCTGCAACAGTTCTGAGAACCTGCTTTTCCTGCTTTTCCTGATTCTGGAGCTCAATGGGATCACTTGTTTTTATCTCTGAATGGTTCTGCTACATATTTTAAAAGGAAACAAATTATTTAAATGATAAATAAAAAGTTATCCTATTTGAAAGTTGCTAAGAGTGCATCTTAAAAATTCTTATCACAAGAAAAAAATTTTGTAACTATGTTGATCGGTATTAATTAGATGCATGGTGCTCATTTTGCAATCTACACAAACATTGATTGTACACCTGAAACTAAAGTAATCTTATATGACAATTATATCTCGATTTAAAAATATATCATTAAAAAATTTTAAAACATCAGATATTAAAAAAAAAAAAGTAATCATGCCTTCTAAAGCTAAGTACCAAGCTAAGGGGAAAAGGAGTTAAAGTAGGATTTTTGAGAGGAAAATTTGGTTCTCTGCCTCACCACAGTGTCACAGAATAAAAATTTGGGACTAGGAGACACTAGGGATTACTGGAAGGCATAAATGGGAGGACTAACTCTCTTAGGGATGAGAAACCAACACCAAGAGACCCAGATAGGCTAACGACTGAAGGACTAGACAAAGCTGGAAAACACTAGGACTCTGTATCATAAATGTCTGAATGAAAGGATAATATAATCAGAGATCTCTCAAAGCAAGTGAGGGAAGCCCCTGCAATCACATGGCCTGGGACAATACAGGAAACAGAAAAAACTCATATTTGATGTTGGTTTTTCTTTCCTTCTTATTTACTATACTTCACTTAAGTAAACATTCAATGATGGTTCATATTTCTTCATCAAATATTTAATTTGTGCTTAATACATAGTAAGTGCTTTCTGAGTACCAGCACCCAGAGCATAATCGTGAGCAGCCTACACATGGGTCTGTGCATTCATGGGGCATACGACACAGTGTCTGTCACTACTTGATAGCATAGGGGAAGTAAAAAGAAAGTTCCCCAAGAACATACCAATTCTGGCACAGGTGGAGGCTTATTTTCAGTTTGCACATGTCTGTTCACTTGGGAGTCAGGATTGCTGTGGACAGTCCTGCGTCTTTTCCTTGCTTTGGTGACATAGCCAGCTAGTTCCCTTTCAGCTTGTTCCTGGCTGGTAACCTGTACCTCGGTCTCATCACAAGAGGATGCAGAGGTATGACTTTCATCCTGAAAAGAGAGACATTAATCTGCCATGTTCTATGTATAGAGGTATAATGCTCAGAAAGAATCAGCATTTAAACCGAATAAAAAATACATAGTACATGTGCAAAAGATTTTTAAAACTATACAGCACTAAATTATAGACAAGGAGGACAAGACATATAGAGCATTCAAAAGGAAATAATAGTATTTAACATCTTAGCCAAAAACCTAGGCTAGGAAAGCATTCAATATTAGTTTAGTGTAAGTAAATAATCAAATTATTAAAAGTGTATTAAATCCTGGCTTGTGGCACAGTGGATAAGGTGCCAGCCTGAGAACCCAAAGGTCACTGGTTCAATTCCCAGCCAGGGTACATAACGAGATTGCAAGCCAGGTCTCCAGCCAGGTCCTTAGCTGGAGTTAGGTGAAAGGCAACCATACATTGATGTCTCTCTCCCTTTTTGCCTCTCTCCCTTCCCCTCTTTCTAAAATAAAATCTTAAATAAATAAAATAAAAGTGCATTAATTTATTGAATGTATGCTTTGTGCCAGGCAGTATAACTGATAATAATTACAGCTAATGTCTCAACTTTATTGGACAGTTTATACAGATTATCTCATTTATTTCATTAAGCCTATAAGGTAGGTACTAATATTATTCATAGTTCATGGATGAGGAAACTGAGGCTTAGAGAGTCCAAAGTAGCTTGTCAAAAGTGAAAATAAGGGTGTAAGGTAAGAATGGTGCTTGCACTACTATAGGCTGAAAGTGAAGAGCATATCACTATCCTGGATGGTAGCTCAGCTGGCTTGAGCACGGTCCCAATGTGCCACGGTTGAGGGTTTGATCCCTCGTCAGGGCACATACAAGGAATGACCATTGAATGCATAAATGAATGGAACAATCAATTTCTTTCTCTCTCTCTAAAAAGCAATTAAAAAAAAATAAAAGAGCTACAAACATCATCAAAACAGTGCAGTACAGGTACCAGAACATTTCAAACAAACCTACTTAAATAATAAGTCATTGTGTGATAATGGTTGAACTTCATATTCATAGGGAAGGTTGAATTCATTATTCAGCATATGATGCTGACAAAATTATTTTTAATATTATTGTCACAAGGGGCAATGAAACAATTGTTCTCTCATATCAAAATGAAATCTGAATGTATTCGATTTATTTTATTTATTAAAAGATTTTATTTATTATTTCTAGAAAGAGAGGAAGGGAGAGAGGCAGAGAGGGAGAGAAACAGAGAAACATCAATGTATGGTTGCCTTTCACCTGCCTCCAGCTACAGACCTGGCTGGAGACCTGGTTATGTACCTTGGCTGGGGAATCGAACCAGTGACCTTTGGGTTTATAGGTCGGCGCCTTATTCGCTGTACTACCAGCCAGGTCATTTACATTTTTAATAGCTATTTTTAATGACTATTATGTGCTAAAATTGGCTCATGTGCACCACTCATCTCTCCATCTTCTTCCTAACAGAATCATACTATGTTAGTCACTCTGTGAGTTCCTTTGCACTTTAAATATACCTAATACCACCCTGGTTGGTGTGACTCAGTGGATTGAGCATTCGCCTTCAAATCCCAAGGTAGCTGGTTTGATTCCTGGCCAGGTCCCCAGTTGGGGACATGCAACAGACAACCAATCAATCTCTCACGCATCAATGTTTCTCTCCCTTCCCCCCTTCTAAAATAAATAAATACAGTATACTTATTTATTTACGTATACACACACACACACACACACACTTAAGACCATAAATCTTGTTCTACAAATATGTTTAATACATCTATAGCCTGTTACATAACCTTAATAGAATAATCTGTGACTTTTCTGTATAGCTTGATTCTAAAAGTTGATAAATCAGTAAGTTATTGCAAAGCTTTTCTTTTTTAAAAATAGGTTTTACTTATTTATTTTTAGAGAGCGGGGAAGGGAGGGAGAAAGAGAGGAAGAGAAATATCAACGTGAGAGAGAAACATCAATCCGTCCCATAAATGCCCCGACCAGGGACTGAACCCACAATGCAGGCCTGTGCTATGACCTGCAACCACACTCTCACTTTGCAGGACGATGCCTAGCTGAGCCACACCAGCTTTTGTTTTCTAGATCACCTTTGTTTTCTTTAGGGTAATCTTTTCCTTATCTTAAATTCTCTCAGAACTACAGGCTATCCCAAATGTCTATGACTGTTGGCCTTTTGTTCATACTTTGGAGCAAAAACCACATTAGGAACTTAAATGTGTGTGAGTGCTTGTCATCTGGTGGGATCTGATCTACTAGGTTCCTTAGGCAGAGAGGAGGAGGTTATCATGCAGGGGAGGGATCCCTGAATGCTAGAAGGCCTTTGCTTGATAAGCATTTAATTTACTTACAGAGAAACCTTCTAGTATTTTAGACAGTAGTAGACACCTAGTCCTCTGCTTTGTATCCTGACTTTTGAGTCCATTTCACTATGGTACCTGGACCCCACCTTCCAAGTAATTCAGTTGGCCTGGGTTTCCAAGAGGCCTACACTAAATGCCAGTATCTTTAAAAATGATTCTCCCCAAATAATTCTGCCACACAACTTGGGTTGTGAATCACAATATAAAGTAAATGAGTTGAGAGTAAAGAAATAAGGAAACTTAGAAAGTGGAAGGTTTTAGTCAGAGGTGAATTATTACCAAGTTGTATAGTTGCAAGGGATAAAAGGTCCAGCATATGCTCAAAGAAGTGGATGGTCGGTGAATAGCAGAAATGAAAAGTCACAGGTTAAGGAACAAGGAGGCAAGAGTAGAAATAAGCATCCAGATGAACCTTCGATTCACCCAAAGTAAGCTTATGACATAAGGAGAGGTGATTAGAAAGACAAAACACTAGACATCAGAAAACAACTGGTCCTCAATAAATTAATCGTAGAATTACAAAAACAAAACAAACAAAAGAACCCCCCAAGCATGAAAACAACAACAAAACAAAAGAATAAAAGAGAAAGTAACTGCCAGGTTAATAGATGAGAGATGAGAATGGGTGGACATAACCTCAAAGGAGTAAGCATATTTACTTGGGAGTAGAAAGATGCTATCTGGATCTGACTTCCCAACTCCCTGGATAGTCATGGGGAAGAAAGTGAAAAGAAAAAGAAGAAACTTTTCATTTTAAAAGTGGTATCTTCCCAATGTCACCTCAATAAATTCAGTTAAAAAATAATGTGGTACCTTTGGGTTATGCTACATACTGGAATATATAGTTTTAAAAACCCCTGATTTTTAGGCCCTGGCTGGTGGCACAGTGGATAAGGCTCCAGCCTGAGAACACAAAGGTCCCTGGTTCAATTCCCAGCCAGGGCACATAACCAGGTTGCAAGCCAGGTCTCCAGCCAGGTCTGTAGCTGGAGGCAAGTGAAAGGCAAACATACACTGATGTCTCTCTCCCTCTCTCCTTTCCCCTCTTCCTAAAAAAAAATAAAATCTTTATTAAAACAACAACAACAACAAAAACCCCTGACTTTAGAGAGAGAGAGGAAAGGGGGAGGGAAGAAAGGTGGGGGGTGGGGGATGGGGGGGAGAAAGAGAGAGATTGACTTGTTCTACTTAGTTGTGCCTTCCTTGGTTGCTTTTTATATGTGTCCTGACCAGAGACTGAATCTGCAACTTTGGAATGATGCTCTAACCAACTGAACTACCTGTCCAGGGCTATACATTAGAGACACTTTTTTTTTTTTAAAAGATTGTATTTATTATTTCCAGAGAGAGAGAGGAAGAGAGAGAGGTAGTGAAGAAGAGAAACATCAATGTATGGTTGCCTTTCACCTGCCTCCAGCCATAGACCTGGCTTGCTACCTGGTTATGTGCCCTGGCTGGGGAATCGAACCAAAGACCTTTGGGTTCGCAGGCTGGTGCCTTATCCACTGTGCTACCAGCCAGGGCTCAGTAGAGACACTTTTAATGTACTTATTTATCTGTCCCCCTAGCCTGACCCCCATAGTAGCATAGTGCAGGTCAGGTGCTATACCTGGTTTAGAAGCCTGTTAGCATAACTTCCAGAGATGTCTTCTTTTAATCCCACACACCTTAACCATGGTATGTTAGTCTGAGAGGCTGACAGTGATCAATGAAGAGATATTCATTACTGAATGCACCGTCATGTAACTATCAACAGATTTGTTTAAATACAAGACTGAAGAGGCACACTGATTTGAATAAGGAAGTTCCCATCACACAGTCAGACTAACCCTACATATAGAGCTACTCCAACTTATAGTTAAGGCTGACCTATCGTGGGGGAATAAGGTCTAATGGCACACTCATTCAGATGTGATCCACACCTGTGCACTCCCTGGTGATGATTTAGGAATCTGGAAAGTTTACTTATCTGTCTGTCCTTGGGGACATTAATGGTCTCTTTGCCATATGTTTGGACTGTACTGACTCCTTCTGTAGCCTTAGAGATAAATAAACTTTTTGTTTGTCAGGTCTTTCTATCATTCTAAGCTCAGATTCACCACTTCAGAATTCTGTTTTTGTTTTTTTAATTTTATTGTTGTTGTATTACATCCATCCCCTTTTTGCTCCCCTCTGTGCCCCCAGAATTCTGTATCTGTTCGAATTTTGACTATTACCCTGCTCTTGTGAAACTTTTCAAAATGGAATGGCCCCTAAGATGTTGAATTTAAAATAGGATAGATCATTTTTAATTTAGTCTATCAATTACCATCCAAAGTAAAATCTTGATTCCAGATAGCACTATAATCATGTATTTGTGAACCATTTATTAAAAAATGTATTTTATTTATTTTTAGAGAGGGGAAAGGGAGGGATAAAGACAGAGAAAAAAAATTAATCCGTTGCCTTGCCTATGCCCCCAAATGGGGACCTGGCCTGCAACCCAGGCATGTACGCTGTCCCAGAATTGAACTGGAGGCCTTTTGGTTTACAGGACAACACCCAATCCCCAGAGTCACACCAGTCAAGGCCACTGAAAACGTGTGTGTGCATATAAATAAAATGATTTAGTTACTGTAAAAACTTTTAATTAACTGGAAATTAATTCTTTGTATATTTTTACTTAATTACAACCTGGAAAAATTTTGAATACTGAAAGTTAAAAAATGTTACAGAGACTAAACAGACAAAGAAGAGAAAGTTAGATTTTTAGTTTATGTTTATATTTACCTTCACTTCTAGATATATAGCAGATGCTCTCCAAGGCCCAGTTTCTTAAGGCCTTTCATTCAACATTTTCCTCAATTTCAAGTTAAGAAACCTGGTGCTAGGGAAGCATGGATTTAATGCAGCCATGACAATCTTTCCTACCAGCAATGGTTTACAGTTTATACTGCAAGTCTCATAGTCCTCACGCCATCAGGAAACTAAGAATCAAAGAATTTGAGTTTCCCCAGTTCACACAAGAAGAAATGACAGAGCTGTTACATAACCTGGGTTGTTCTGACTTTGAGTTTACTTCCTTCCCTATTCATATCATGCAACTAGCAGTTAGTTTTTGCATTTGTACAGAACGTCTTATTCAATAGATTACTTGCTGCAAGGCAGTTTCACCATTTTCATCCAATAGTTATAATGAAAGGACTTATTATAACCAATAATGATCCCTTTGGTAATAAATAGCTTGTCTTAAAAGCCATCATTAATTGTGATTATTATGCATTAACTAAATTTAGCTTCGTTGAACAGGTGATGAAAAATCTTACCTGATTTTCATCTTCTTTTCTTGCTTGTTGTTTCAGGTGGGCTTTCAAGGTTTTTAGCAACTTGTTTGCCTGAAGAAAAGTGAAAGATCTTAACAGTAGAGCCAAAAATCAAATATGTAAGCTACATACACTGAACATTTTCCCCTGTTCTTGTATTCAAATGACCTTTGGGCAGGCTCTGCGAACAGGATGAAGACCAAGATAGAATTAGTCCTGCCCTCACAGATTTCACAGCAGAGCTAGGTCAGGAAAGGGAAAGAGGCACAGACAATGCAGCGGGATCAGTGCAAACATGAGGAAGCTCAGGATGTTGTGAGAGAACACAGGTGTGATTGCCCACTAGGGGAGAGACTTCAGCAGGTAACTGAGTAAACAGTCTTAAGACAAAGACATGATATCTCTAGCTGCTGAGGTCTGCAGGGTGATTAGGAGAGAGTGGGACTTAGGGAAACGGGTAAAGAAATAGCATGGGAAGGCAGGAATGAGTGTGAAGTTTCAAAAACTAGAGCTCAGTGTGGTGCTGTTGAAGGGAATACTGAGAGAATGTTGGGAGATTTATTCTTTTATCTGTCCTTGGGTGTGGTGGGCACAAATGACACTAATTGGATTCCTCCTATCTATCTCCTGAGTAGGGTGATTTAAGCTATTTACCCTCTGATTGGGGAGAAGTATAAACCCTCTGATTGGGGAGAAGTATAAACCATTTACTCTTAGGTGATCTTGGCTAGGAAAGAGCCCACCAGGTCTGGTAAGCTTCTTAAGTATATAATCTTTTTTTTTTTTTTTAATTTTATTGTTGTTGTATTACATCCATCCCCTTTTTGCTCCCCTCTGTCCCCCCACCCACCCACCTTAAGTATATAATCTTTACCCTTAGGGTAAAGGGTAGTCTGTGAAGTTTGCAGCCCGGCATGAGTGACCAATTTTGCATAACTCAGAATGGCCACTCTGGCTGAACAATGTGCAGGATGCACTTGATGAGATTCAGGTGGAAGACAGGGAAACCACCAAGATGACCAGCCAGTTATCTCTGGTGGGAAACCAAGATGACCATAGCCTGATTTAGGAAGGGGCTGAGGCAGTATGGACGGATTCAAAACTTCCCTAGGAGGTAAAATCAGCCTGAATATGGGGAATGAGGAATAGGGAAACTTTGTTACACCCAGACTTTTGGCTTGGGCAGCTGGTGGAATGTAGTGGGGGTCCCTAAGGTGCAGAATGCCAGGGAAGGCAGTGTTACAGAGGAGGAGGTTACAGGTCCCTGGGGGAAGGGAATTCCTGGTTTCTCTGCCTACCCTAGGAAACCTTATCTTCTTATTCCTTCTTAAAAGAAGAATACTAATCCTATTGATAATGTTTTCTTTCTTTTTCTTTTTTTAAAGTTATTTATTATTTTCAGAGAGACGGGAAGGGAGAGAGGCAGAGAGGGAGAGAAACTTCAATGTATGGTTGGTTGCCTTTCACCTGCCTCCAGCTGGGGACCTGGCTGGAGACCTGGCTTGCAACTTGGTTATGTGCCCTGGCTGGGAATTGAACCAGTGACTTTTGGGTTTGCAGGCTGGCACCTTGTCCATGTGCCACCAGCCAGGGCCTGATAATGTTTTCTTATGCATATTAGTTGCAGTCTCTTTTCCTCCACTTCTACCCAGCCATGCAGTGAACAGCAGATACCTTTTCCAAGGGGACCCAGACACTGGGCTGGGCTCTTCTCTGGCCACTTGTCTAGGAAAGAATGGCAGAAATCCTGACTTGGTTTGGGCTTCAGGGGACAGGAGAAGTGGGTTAGGGTGTGAAGCACATGCTCCAGCCCATGTTACCAGAACACTGTACCATACCAACTAGTAATAAAGTGGTATCTCATTTTTAACTTGCTTTTGTTCCTCGTGAGACAGGCCAGTAAGCCAGGACAAATGGAATAGGGAAAGTGAGAGGATAGTTAAACTAACTAGCAGTTTGCAGCCATTTAGTAGTAAATCCCATCTTCCCTATCCAAGGCCACTTAAGAGTAAGTGGTTTACACTTCTCCGCAACCAAAGGTTAAAAAGCTTAAATCATCCTATTCAGAGAGATAGATAGCAAAAATCCAATTAGTACCATTTGTGCCAATCACATCCAAGGACAGGTGAAGTCAGGGGACTAAATCTCATTATGACCTGTCAAGAAAAAGCTGATAGAATATTCTATTGAGATCCTCCCCTAAATTTTCAGCCTTTAAAACTCAAAAAGAGGGTCCCACCACACACTCTCCTTCTCAGGAGCAGCTTCACCTTTCCCTTCCCTTTCTTCCCCGCCTCCTCCAGGCACAGCATCTCCTAAACTCTAAGGGTCCCCATCGGACTCGCAACCAGGGAGCAATGGGCAGTGGCGGCTTGTCCTGGGCTAATAACACCTCACCCTTTCCCAAGGCCCACTTTCTCCATCTTCTTAGTGAGCCGAAGCAGTCCAGCCTAGGCTCATTTCCCCACCTAGTCCCCCTCCTGTTGCTTCTGTCCTAGGCTCTTCCTTGTTTAGCTGTCCCCAACATTAATAAGTGTACTCTAAAAATCACCTGGACTTGTGAGTTCTTTCCTGCATGAAGTCAAGAACCCATATGCTACTGGCTAGTCCTAAGCATACCAGCTCAGGGTTAGGTCCCCTTTCCAGTGACACTTGAGCCTCTCTTGGGGTATTCTCTGTGCAGGGGATGATCCGCAGGGCAGAATGTAGGCAGTTTTGGTTCTTTTGATGCCAACATCCCCCCCTCTCCCAAACCACTTTATTGAAGTATGGTTGACATCCCAAAGCTGTTGATATTTAATGTATACAACTTGACGTGTTTTGGAGGTAAGTAGACAACCATAAAATCATCTTCGACACCAAAACTAATCCATCACCTTCAAGTTTCTTACACCCTTTCAGTTTTTTTGGTGGTAAGAGCACTGAACTAAGTAAGAGCTATCCTCTTAGCAAATTTTAAAGTATGTGATACAGGATTGTTAATCATAAACCCTATGTCATACACAGTTCTAGGACCTTGAATTATCATGAAAATCTAACCCAACACAAAACGATGAAAAGTGCTGCGGCAAAGCCCAGCAAGGGCCTCTAGCAGGTTGTATGACATGAAGGGATGCGCAAGAGAGTGGAGCTGGGGGTAGAGAGGTTAGTGTCAGCACATGCTCTTGCATCCTCTCAACAAGCATTTACTGGTGTAGAACACTGCCCCAGGCAAGGGAGAGGCAGTGGTGAATGAAAGAGACACAGTCTCTGCCTTCAGGAGCCTTGAGTGGTGGAATAGTAGGAAAACTGCCTCTTGAGCAAGTAAGCGAAAATAAGTATGACATCAGGTGCTATGAAACAACAAGCAAGCCTGGTGACCAGACTGGGGGTGCTATCCGAGTTAGGGTGGGCAGGAAAGGCCTTTTGAGCTCAGATGTGAGCCAGAGGAAGATGGAGCAGGTGAGGATATGAGGGAGGAGCATTCCAAGCAAGAGAGCACCAAGCCCAGAAGCCCTGAAATGGGTTGGTGAATGCGAAGGACAGGAAGAAGCCACATGGTGAACATCTGGGACAGTGGAGGGCAGGGGGATCAGAAGTGAACAGAGCCTGGGTCAATAGAGATGGATGAGGTCACCATGGAAGAAAGCACAGTCAGAGAAAAGAAGGCCAAGGAGAGAACTCTGGGGCACTCCACATTTAGAGATTTGGCAGAGTAAGACCAACCAGCTAAGGAGACTAGAAAAAAGTGCTAGTAAGGCAGGACAAAATAACATATTAAAGAGATGGACCGCAAGTTTTGTAAGATGTAGGGCATGATTGCCTCAGGAAGAGCGATCTCAGACCTTTTCTGAGCGATCTCAGAAAAGAACAGAAATTGGGCAGTAGATGAAGGTTGTGGGGTCAGAAGAATTTTTTGTTTTGAAAAACTTTTTAAAAAATGGGTGACATTAAGACTTGATTGTCTGCATTATGGAAATGAGCCAGCAGAATGGGAGAAAATGATGCAGGAGAGAGACAATTGCATTAATGTGCCACAGAGAAAGGGACAGCATCCCCAGTACAGAAGGCAAGACTGCCCTTAGGCACAGCCACAGCCGTATACAGAATAGGGAGGTAGAGTAGACAAGGACAGGTGCAGGCTGTCTGGAGTGTTTGGGGGTGGAAAGATGAGGTAATTTCTCAGTTGATTGCTTTTCCATGGCATATGAAGAAAAGTTATCAAGTGAGGGAGGGGGAGCCAATCTGAGGTGAGAAGATAAGAAATAATTGTCCTTAAATATGGGAAAGTTAATGACTATCAAGAATTGTGGGAGAATCAAATGGTACTTTTACCATTTATGCTTGTAAACTTCAATTAAATTCAGCCAACAAACTTGGGTGATTTATTTTTCCAGCCAGGATCAGCTGGTTAGGTATAGGCAAGGATTAAGCACATAGCTGAGTTTAATCAGGCTTAGAGTTTTGCCAGGTGAGGGTGGAGAGCTTGCAAGAAAGTGGGCCAGTCTTTGTAACCTAAGCTGGTAAGGAGAGGAGGGGCAGGAGGGGAAGGAGAAAAAGGACCACCCAATAAATATTAGTAACTGACTCCTTCATTGTGCTTTACCATTAATAGCAGTATCTCAATCAAAAGAGCTAATATTTTCTCTTCTAAACTTATTTAGAATCTCATCATGCTGGTGATAGCATTTTTAAAAATATCACATTTTGATAATTTCTTGGAGCAATTTACTCATTTTTCACTAAGTACTTACAATTTAAAAAGGCAACTGACTTAATGAGCTCCTCTGGGCTGTACCGACTGTATATAATTGAAAACATTTTAATTATGGAAAATTTCAAATGCATACTAAAGTACAGACTAGTGTAATGAATCCCCATATTTCAACAAATATAATATTCTACTGTTCTTCATCTACTCCCCTTCTTTTTTGCTGGAGTATTTTACAGCAAATCCAAAGGCATCACATCATAACATTTCACCTATAAACACTTGGTATGTATTACCAAGAGATGAGGACAAATAAAAAAAGGCGAGTAACATAACCACAATACCATTATCATACCCAACAAAAGTAACAATATTTTAATATAATTATCCAGTCCAAGTTTAATTTTCTCCATCTCAAAGGTATCTTTTTATAATTGCCTATAATAAAGCCTTGTATGATCAACTTTTTCTGAGAACTAGCACCTCTAAACAAATATTTGACATCTACTATGTGCCAGATATTATGTGTTAGCAGGCAACAGGGTCTGTAGTTACAAATACTATACTACTCCACCTTTTTGAAAACAGATTATTGGCAAACCCAAAGGTTGCTGGTTCGATTTCCAGTCAGGGCGCATAACCAGGTTGCAAGCCAGGTCTCCAGCCAGGTCTGTAGCTGGAGGCAGGTGAAAGGCAACCATACATTGATGTTTCTCTCCCTCTCTGCCTCTCTCTCTTCCCCTCTCTCTAAAAATAATAAGTAAAACCTTAAAAAGAAAAAGAAAACAGATAATTGACTACACCAGATCAGGTGCCTCAAAAGACAAAGATCTAAACTTGCAACAGGTCTTCAGGGATCCAAATGGTTGTGGGGCCTTACTGTTAGCCAGAGCCCTGGATTCAGGTAGGAAGTCTCCACTGTATCTGTCTTGCTATCCTCTGGTGCACTGCCAAAAAGCAGGTATAAATAAATAACAGTCTGAATAACTATACAGCATTTCCTATGTAAAATGTACTGCACTTGGCACTGTAAAGATTTCCAAGGTGGAAAGATGAAATCCCTGTTGAAGGAACTTAACTTTTAGTAGATAACATACATACACAAATAACCAGATTACAACGTGGAAGCTTGCAAGCACTCCAAGACAGTACTTAAAATTAAACTGTTGAAAAGCTCAGAAGGCTCCTGGGATTGCTGGGTTGGTGGACCTGCGGCTAACAGAACCACGAGGAGGGGATGGGGCACCAAGTAATTGGAAATCATTCATGCAGAGAGAGAAGACAGAGGGAGAAGGAGATCTGAGGCGGAAGGGTCAAAATTAGCAAAGGTACAAAGATAAATAAAGGTACCAAGTCTTCAGGGACCTGTCCAGTTTGGAAGCAGTCTTGGATAAAAGATTCTAGCCAGATTGCAAAAAGCTAAGGGATTTAAACTAAGGTACTAGGCTTTGTCTATGACTTATCTGGGAGTCATTAAAAATCACAGCTCAGAAATATCTCCAAAAGATACTTCTTTATCAGTCAGCCCCAACAGTTGGGCTTTAATTAAAAAACACTTGTAATGGCTGCTTTAGACATTCCCTCAGTGTAAAAACCATAGCCAGAAGAACAAACCTCCAGAGTATGCATTAGTATTATGTGGGAAAACTCCACTAGAATCATATAGAAACCCAATCCCAAACTGAATCCCCACCTTTTTTTCCTGACATTTTGCAGCCCCTGAGTCAAAGATCGTACTGGTTTAGAAACACTAACACAATAATAATCAATAAATGAACAATCATTTCAGATCAAGGCTGAGTTATTAAAAACGTATCCGCGGGAGCGGTTCCCTAAAAACCATCCTTTTTCCCACATCCTCCAATAAAATGGCAAGAGATTTGCAGCGCTATTACAATTTACATGAGTGTTACTGTTCTGAATTTTCCAAAACCCAAGGCAGTTATTTCCGCGACTGCCTAACAATTAATCGGCATTAGGGTTCAGCGTTCCTTGAATTTTCTTGGCCTGCATTGGTAATTGATGCCCTGCAAAGTATCACAGAGTACTGCCAATTAAACCAAGTCAAACAAACCCTTTTGAAGACAAGGCTCCCTAATGGCTCCCGTTCCGTCCAACTTTTGCAGAGTTGGAGGAATATTAACGAACTAAATCTAACACCCCACAGAAACAGGTTCCTTCCCTTCCCACCGTGTCTCCCTAAGGGACGCTCAGCCTACCCTACCCCACCCGCTAGCGTCCTGAGCCATCGGCTCCGTACCCTCAGGTTAGCTCGGAGGCCCAGGCTCTTGGCCAAGTTCTGCAGGTCACTGTACTTGAAGGAGTCCAGCTCCTCCAGCGAGGGGACGCTCATCGCGATCTGCAACGCAGGCAAGTACGCCGGGTGTCCTCTAACCTCTGCAGTAAAGTTCAAAAGTCTGGCGCCACTCTAAGCGTTGACCAAACCAAGCTCCATAGTCAGTTTAAATTAAGAATGCTGCACTTCCATTGGTTAACAATGTGCTGAAGGCGGGGTTTCCCGGCATTGGCCAATAGAAAAGGCGCTTTCCCTTAGCAAATGCAAGTTCCACTCCACCCCTCACACAAGCTTAGGCATCGAAGGGCGTGTCCAGGCTTGTATTGAGCTACAGGTCCCTGGCTCATGGTGTCCAATGAAAACGTAGAACCCCGGCTTGGGGTGGAGCCTGGTGCTTGTTTGAATTCTAGGCGGTCGCCGGCGGAAAATGGCGGCTCGCCCGCTGCGGCAAAAGTTTCCAAATGCAAAACCCCGGGAGGGTGACTTTTGTGATGGCACTAAGACAATCGACGATGCGTCTTTTACGACTTCCATGGAGTGGGACACACAGGTGGTGAAGGGGTCCTCGCCCCTCTGTCCCTCAGGAATGGGGCTGGAGGAGATATCCTCCGGGCCGCGGCTGCCGTGGTGGCTGCAGCCCAAGAGGTGCGTGGTGTTTCAGTGCGCGCAGTGCCACGCGGTGCTCGCTGACTCGGTGCACCTCGCCTGGGACCTCTCGCGTTCCCTCGGGGCCGTCATCTTCTCCAGTGAGTTTGGGGAAGGCGGAGGAGGGCCAAGAGGGTGTTCCCGATTTTCCTCGTGGTGGCGGAAAGCTAGTTGGGGAAGAAAACGGGATTGAGATTGGTGAATGATTCGATTCCCCAGGCGGCACAAAATCAGGTTGCAAGCCAGGTCTCCGGCCAGGTTCTTAGCTGGAGGCAGGTGAAAGGCAACCATACATTTGTTTCTCTCCTTTTCTTCCTCCCTCCCTGCCCTTCTTTCTGAAAATAATAAATAAGATCTTTAAAAAAAAATTGGTAAATGAACTCATTACCGGGGATGCAAGTTTTTCTTGTTTGTGGACTTGGTGAACCTGGACGGGGTAGAGTTTCCCTTTCAAGTTCTCATAGCTACTGATTCTGACCCACTTTTCTTTCTTAGGGGTTACAAATAACGTGATTTTGGAAGAGCCCTTCCTAGTGGGCATTGAAGGCTCTCTCAAAGGCAGGTAAGTACTAAGATTCCTGATCTGGCTGTAGTGCCTGACTTAAGGATACTGAGGGACATAGAACCGACCTGCACAAGGAGAAAATAGTTTGTTTCCATCGTGTGCTGGAAGAAAACTATTCCTTCCATACAATGTATTGAAGTATACTCCTTTTACCTGTTTAAATCTTCTACGAACTGAATGGAACATTAATGAATGGAAAAGTTGTATTTGTGTAGATTCTAAGATCTTTCTGAGGGCCACATATCCCTAGTGGCTTGTGCAATGGAACTGAGGCTAGGAAAGAGATGTCCAGTAAAGAAGCAAATTTCAACCTTTCTCATCTCATGGCCACACAACTTTATTAATAAAATTCTGTGGTACACCAGAAAATGTATTTTTTGCTGATCTAACAAAAATAGGTATACATAATTTTGGCTGCTTGTTGTGTTGGCTGTTGTCATTTCTTATGTGACAATCTTCAGGGAAAAGAAGTCTGCCCCAGACTAAATAGTCATGAATTGCATGTTTCAAAAATTCTTACTGCACAGTGGTTGAAAATTGCTGTTGTAGTAAAGGAAAAAGGAGAAAATTATCTTTTGGTGTATAGTGAGAAATAACTGTTTAGGAACCATAATCCTCTGAGATAACTAGAACATTTTTTTTTTTTTTTTTTTTTTTTAATTTAATTTTATTTCATTATTTTTAGAAAGAGGGGAAGGGAGAGAGGCAGAGAGGGAGAGAGACATCAATGTACGGTAGATAACTAGAACATTTAAGTTTGCATTTAACCTGGAAGCAATGTCAGGACTAATTCTGTTGTAACCCAGAAAACTGGGGGACAAACGGTTGAATGCTATATGTACCTGAATATGGTAGTCCGTCCCCCTTATCTATGGTTTTGTTTTCCACGGTTTCAGTTACCCATGCTCAACTACAGTCTGAAAATATTAAATGAAATATTTCAGAAATAAGCAATTCATTAGTTTTAAATTGTGCATCATTCTGAATAGCATGCTGAAATCTTACAACGTCCTGCCTTTACTTTAGTCCAGTGTATCTATGCTCTATATACTACCTGATGGTTAGTCATTTACTAGCTGGCTTGATTATTAGAGCAACTGTTACAGTGTCAGTGTTTTGAATAAGTAATCCTTATTTTACTTAGTAATGGCCCCAAAGTGCCAGAGTAGTAATGCTTGCTATTCAAATATGCTGAAGAGAAGTTATAAAGTGTGTATATATATATATGAAAATACACAATACATACAGGGTTTAGTGCTGGCTGTGTGGCTGTCTTGGTTGGAGCTTTGTTCCCTGTGCCCAAAAAGTTGCTATTTTAGTTCCAGGTCAGGGCACATGCCTATGTTGCAGGTTTGATCCCTGGTTGCGGTATGTGTGGTGGACAATCAATCGATGTTTCTCTTTCTTCCCCCTGTCTTCCTTCCTCTCTCTCTAAAATCAATAAATATATCCTCTGGTGAGCACCGACCTTCTGACTGAAAGGTTGCCATTTGGGTTCCTGGTCAGGGTACGTGCCTGGGTTGCAGGCTGGGTCCCCAGTGGGGGGTGCAAAGGCAACCAGTCAGTGCTGCTCGTACACACCACTGTTACTCTCCTTCCTTTCGCCTCTCTAAAAATAAATAAATAAAGTCTTAAAAAAATGTATCCACTTAGGATAAGGGGTTCTACTGTACTGTCTAGTAAACTTTGCATCTTGCCTCTACAATGATTTATGTGACAACAAAGTACTCAATGAATTTACTATTATAAGGCTCCTCAATTTTGAGTGTTGGCTTTAACAGCATGCCAATTCATTCTGGCCAGTCTGGTTCAGTTTTAGGAGTAAAGTATAGGAATTTTTAGTGCTTTGGTTAGTAACAAGGACAAGTTCTATTGCTCCTTCTTCTCAACTGAAAGACCCTATCCTTACCGGGGTATCCTGTTCCCACCCAAAGGGAATAGAGGAAAGGAGTGGTGTCCTGCTTGGAATTGGATCATGTGGGGCCAGAGGCAGAAGCTCTCAGGATATCATCTTAGAAAGGATGATAATGCATCTAGGCCCATGCTGTTTAATGTTGTAACCATCAGCCACATCTAACTATTGAGCACCATTGCCATTCTGACTTGAGATATGCTGTGAGTGCAAAGTACATACTGGATTTTGAACACTTGGTACCAGAAATTAATATTTAGAAATACTGATTATATGTTGAAATAGTTTTGATATATTAGGTAGCATAAAATATTAAAACTAATTTCACCTGCTTAAGGAATTTTTTTAACAAGAGAATTTAAAATTACTTATGTGGCTCACATATTTCTGCTGAACAGTACTAATCTAGATGGTTTATAAAACACTGAACTTATCCAAGTGGTATAACTAAAACTAAAATCAACATTTCTGATTCTTTATTCAGTAATGTTTTAGAGGATGAAAGGAAAGAAAATTGATGGCTTGCTAAAGTAATAGGATTCCTTCTCATGTTTGAAGTTTTGGGTTTTTTTCTCTGCAAAATAAAAATACTGATTTGAATGCTATTAATACATTGTTTAGTAAGCTCTAGTCAACTTGATTATTCATCGGTAGCTAATCTGAACGGCGACCTTTTGGTTCTCAGGCTGACACTCAATCCACTGAGTCACACCAGCCAGGGCTGTGTTTTTTCCCCCTATTATCATTTAATACCCTTATACTTGCCCCCCACTTCTGCAATCATCCCACTGTTGTCCATGAGTTCTTTTTCCATGATTCCTTTTGTGGCCAGGATCCACAAGGTTATCTATGATCTAAAGGCCAGAGACTGGTTATTTTGCATTTATTTCTGATTTTCTTTCTTACCCATATTCTGGTTTTTCCCCCCCAGCATTTACAACCTTTTATTCTGTAATTCCTGTGGGATTCCCATTGGTTTCCATCTGTATTCCACCCATGCTGCCCTGGCTGCCTTGAGAGGTCACTTCTGCCTTTCCAGTGATAAAATGGTGTGGTGAGTAGACTTACATATTCTTCTTTATTTTTCTTTAAGGTTTTATTTTTCTTTATTTTTAGAGAGAGGGGAAGGGAGGGAGAAAGAGGGAGAGAATATTGATTGAGTGCCTCTTCCACACCTCTAACTGGGGACTTGGTCCACAACTCAGGCATGTGCCCTGACTGGGAATTGAAACAGACATCTTTTGATTTTGCAGGTTCACACTCAGTCTACTGAACCACACCAGCCAGGCTGACTTAGATATTCTTTATTGTTGATAGTGGGGTATTAAAATCCCCTACTATTAGTGTGTTGCTGTCTATGTCTTTCTTAAAGTCTTCCAAGATTTTCCTTATATATTTCGGAGCTCCTATGTTGGGTGTGTATATGTTTATCAGAGTTATTTCTTCCTGATGGATTGTTCCCTTAAGTATTATGAAATGTCCATCTTTGTCCCTTTTTATGGCCTTCATTGTAAAATCTATTTTGTCTGAAATCAGTATTGCTACTCCAGCTTTTTTTTCGTGTCCATTTGCTTGATATATAGTTTTCCCATCCCTTCACTCTCAATCTGTATCGATCTTTTGTTCTGAGGTGGGTCTCTTGAAGACAGCATATATGTGCGTCATGTTGTCTTATCCATTTGGCTACCCTATGTCTTTCGATTGGTACATTTAATCCATTTACATTTAAGGTTATTATTGATTGATACTTATTCATTGCCATTTTCTCCCTTTGTGTCTGTATTCCTCTTTGGCTTTCTCTGTTTCTTCATTTTATTTGTTTACTTATTTTTATAGCAGACCCTTTAGCATTTCTTGCAACACTGGTTTGGTAGAGATGTATTCTTTCAGTCTTTTTTTGTCTGGGAAGCTCCTTATTTCTCCTTCTATCTTGAATGAGAGCCTTGCTGGGTAGAGTATTCTTGGTTGCAGGCCTTTGTTTACCATTGCTTGGAATACTTTTTGCCATTCCCTTCTGGCTTGAATTGTTTCTGTTGAATAATCATTTGATAGCCTTATTGGAGCCCCTTTGTATGTTATTTGTCTTTCTCTCTTGATGCTTTTAGGATTCTCTCTTTGTCTTTGAAATTAGTCATTTTAATAATAATGTGCCTTGGTGTTGGTCTGTTTGGGTTGATCCTCATTGGGACCCTCTGTGCTTTCTGAACTGGATTAATGTTTTCACTCATCATGTTAGGGAAATTGTCTATCATGACTTTTTTGAACAGGTTTTCCATTCCTTGTTTCTCTTCTCCTTCTGGTATCCCTATGATACGGATGTTGTTACATTTCATGTTGTCCTGCAGCTCTCTTAACCCCTCTTCAGTCTTATTCAGCCTTTTTTTATTCTCTTGTACTGTCTTGGAGTATTTGTCTACATTATCCTCCAACTCGCTGATCCAGTCCTCTGCTTCCTCTAGCCTACTGTTGATTCCTTCTACTGTATTCTTCAATTCAGAAATTGTATTCTTCAT